>NEWO01000023.1:207132-225000 GCA_003013225.1 Phalaenopsis aphrodite | reverse complement strand
TATATATATATATATATATATATATATATACATATATATATATATATAAATGATTCACGCGATCTGCTCTGCTAGGGTTTCGCCCGATGACGAAAGCCTCGTTTGATTTCTTCAGCTGTGCTCGACTACGAACTCAACGAAGATGAAGACGAAGCTCTGCGTTCGTCATCTGCGCCAAACGACGAAGGGCTTCAACGCTGTTTTGAGCTGTGGTTTCGTGCTGCAGTTTCATTTCTGCACCTCTCTGCTCGCCCGACAGACTCTTATTCGCAGAAGGGCTCGTTGCTCGCTCCCTGCCCGCCAAACGACGCTGTTTTGAGCGCGGTTTCATTTCTGCGCCTCTCTGCTCGCCCGACAGATTCCTGTTCACAGAAGGGCTCGCTGCTCGCTTCCTGCCCGCCAGACTCCTGTCTTGTGAGGGAGATGACATTGACGCTCCGATCCTATGCAAATGCTCTTGCCAAATGCTCTTGCCAGCGACTTTCCTGCCTGTGCCCCTTCTCCAAGTTCATGCCTAGTTTTGCTATCGGTAAGTCGTGCAATGTTCGAGAATCTTTCCATGAGGCTCTTGAAGGCGGAGGTGATCACACTTTTATGAAAAAACTTGGAAAAAAATGAGAAACCTGCACTTATTCTCACAGAGGTTGAAACCGGTACTCTCGCGTCTTTTTGGCGTTTTTCTCTAGTGGGGAAATTTTTTTATGGCCACCCAAAACTGGAGATCATTAGGAAGGAGTTTGATGTTATGAAACTGTTGGGCAGTTGGAACATTAGCCTACTTGACGGTAAACATATACTCATTCAACTATTTCATGATGCTGATTACACTCGCGTTTTCTCTCAGAAAACTATTAAGATTGACAATCGTTTTATGAAAATTCTGAAGTGGACTGTTGGTTTTGATCCAAAAGCGAAGTCCCATATCTTTTTTGTTTGGATAAAGTTTCAGGGGTTAAAAATTACATTTGTTCAACATGGAAATCTTCTACTCTCTAGCAACTGCTTACATTAAGCCTCTCAAGGTGAATAGTCCTACGCTTGCTGTCACTAGACCATCTATGGCTTGTATGTTAGTTGAGAGAGATATCACAACTAGTTCCGAATGAGATATGAATTGACACTATGCACAACGGGTATTGGCAAAAGGTTGAAATGAAACCACATCCTCTTTATTGCTCTCATTGTAGTATGTTTGACCACAGCTCTACTATTTGTTCTCGTTTGCATCCTCATCTAAAGCCGAATATCGCTAAAGAACAACCACCTACTATCCCTATTGAGAAAATGTAACCCGATCCTCTTCCCAACACCGCAGTTCCTGAAGAAGAACATACGAAAACAACAGATCCAGTTGTGTTTATACCACCCATTGTTATTGAAGATGATTCACTTACACGCAAAGACACACGAGAGTGCACCTTTGATCCAATAACAGATCAGTCAATACATGTAGTTGCTTCTAATGTCCAACAGTCTGCACATCTCCAACACACTTTAGATCAAGATCAGACGAGCCAATCTTCGGAAGAGGAACGACAGGTCTATTCTAGGAGGAAGAAGAAGAATGGAGGCCGACTCCAGCTCGGGAACATATTGGATGATACATTGGTTACTACTGACAATGACAATTATCTTACCAACTTATTAGCTTGCTTCTTTCCTAGAACCAGAGGCAGAGACAAAACCAAATTTGGCTGCTCTCTAGTCACCTGATACTATGTATTTATGCATTTGTAGGTTTTTTTTTATTTTTTTCTTTATGTCTCTAATGTACTTTTCAGTATTTTCTAGTTGTGGAACCCCTTGTGGTTTTGGTGTGAGTAGGGTACCATGTTTGGGCCCTCTATCACATTGTATCTGTATCTTTCGTTCTAGTTAATATATATATATATATATATATATATATATATATATATATATATATATATGCCCTTCATGTGAATAATGAAGGAAGCAAATTCTCTCTCCAAATAATTTCTACATAGTATCAAAGCTTGGAAACAAACTCTAGCTCTCCTTCCTCCGCCGAAGTCTCTCTCTATAGCCACCGGTTCCTGTAGGCCCTCCGCCAGTTCCCTTCTTGCCACTGTCTCCCTGTGGGCGTTACTTATTCCCTTTAGGTGTTTTTATTCAGCCCTCCTGCTTTGGAGGTGTTGCTTTCTTTCGCAGAATGCAGGCTTTCGGACGCAGACAACATATAATAAACTATCGCTAGTGGAATGCCACATGGGAATTCTTTCTCTTTAATCTCTAGTGGAAATCTCTCACTATCTCTCTCTCTCTCTCCCCCTCTCTCTCTAGTAGGAATCATTTTTTAGCTGATCTATAGGCCCTTATGCAGAGTCACTGATTTCTTTCTTGATACCGAAAACTCCTCCCTGCAGGCAACCAAAACTTTATCAACCTGGCTTCTTTTTCCTAGAGCTTGGCCTCCTTTCTCAACTCTTTCCTGCAACGAAAACTTTCTGTGCTCAAGCCCCTCTGCCATTAAATTTTCCCTGTAGTTGAAAGCGTCCCTGTTGCAGGCCCTCCTCCGGAATTCTCTCTGCAACTTAAAATCTCCTTGCTACAGGCCCGCCTCCTCTTACAGAACCCTTCTTCAACGACTACAACAACAAAAGAAGTAGCAACAATGACAAGAGTTAACTTCAGTCCTACAACTAGACGCAACCCTTATGCTTGAGGTTAATGATCAAGTATAGGATAAAGATATTGAGTTTTACTCATAAGGTTAATTTCGAATCAGAGATCAAGAATTCTGTCCTTATGACTCATAAACTTTGTAACTTTATCACAAATTATAAACTCATTGGCCAGAACTTCTTTCAATGGTCATAATTCGTGTTTATGCATATTTGTGGTAAAGGGAAAAAAATGGATCATCTCATGGGAGAGGGCACATTTCCTGAGATAACTAACCTCGGCCGCAACATAAGATAGAATCAATACCATGTGGTTATGTCTTGGTTAGTCAACTCACTGAGCACTGAAGAGGGAGAAAATTTTTTACTCTACAAAATTTCTAAAGAAATCTGGAATGCTACAAGAAAACATATTCTAGCACCGAGAACACTGTAAAATTGTTTGAGATTGAAGCCAAGTTTCATGACATTTTTCAAGGGGAGCTAAGTGTCACCCAATACTAGAACACTGACAAAATACTAGCTACAATTACATATGTTTGAGACATATGTAAAAATGTCGACATGATCATTGAGAAGAGAACCATTAAATTCCTAGCAGAAATAACTTAGGAATTGGATGAAGTGAGAGGGAGAATCATGGGAAACAAAGCCTCGTCCATATCCCCGTGAAGCATTTGTTGAAGTTAGGAGATAACATAGCAATAAGAAGCTGATACTGACTAGAAATGGGAGTCCACCAAATACTAAATGTTCGACCTTGTACACCTATAATTCTCCCCATGACTCAAGGCTCAAAAAGAATCATTCCACTTGTAAATATTGCAAGAGGATTGGACATATCAAAGACAAATGTTGGAAACTTCATGGAAAGGCCGCAGACTGGAAGCCTTAACATGGAAGGAAATATCAAGAGAAAAAGGCAAATGTTTCTACCACACCAAAAGGAACGAGTGAACCATTCACCAAGGAATAACTTGAAGTATTGAAGAAACTCCTTGTAGGTGATTCATCGGCGCAATCTAACCTCGTGACACAACAAGGTAATTTATCATTATCCTATCTTGCTAGTAATGAGAGATTTAGAACTTGGATCACAGATTCAAGATTCTTCGATCATATGATCATAAACATCAATACTCTAGTCAACTATCAAGAGGCCCCTACATCTAGTTCAGTAAGACTTAGAGACGGATCACACTTAAATATTATTGGTAAAGGAGATATGGAGCTAGTTCTCTTAGGATATTACACTTTCTTCTGTTTTATATGTTTCATAGTTAGACTTCAATTTTATTTCAACCAATAGACACCCATGATATGAAATGTATAACTAAATTTCTTGCAAATTCTTATGAATTTCATGTGGTGGAGTTGGAAAAGGTGATTGACAATACTGAAATGCATCATTGTTTTTACTTGCTCTTGAAAAGTCTCTCTCTAAAACACAAATGATTTCACCTCCATATTTACCTCAAATTTTCGAGTTTGTTGAGTCTATGCTTGTTGAAAAGTAGGCCGTGTTATGACATTGTCATCCTTGCATTCTAATTTTAATTATTTTTCTAAGTTGTATTTTTATTTGTTTATCAATAAAAAAAATTAGTTTTTATCAATGTGAATTTTGTTCACTTGCTAAACACAGTGATATTTGAGGACCTTAAAAGGTGAAAATCTTAAGTGGGGTTAGACGAATTGTCTCATTTATTGACGACCACACTAGAATTACCTGAGTATTCTTAAATAACTCAAATATTCAAAAACTTCCATGATATTATTCAAACTCATTTGCAATTTAAAATTTAAAACTAATGCAAATGAATATTTCAGTCATATTCTTGGAGCCTTTCTTTCAAAAAATAGAATCATTCATATTAGTTCATGTAATAATATCCCGTAACAAAATGGGGTAGCTGAGAGAGAAGAGAATTCTTCAGATATCCAACTCAATTACCATCAAGTTTCAAAATATTTTTGGGGGAGAAGCGATTCTTACTACAACATACCTCTTTGGGTATGTATCCTTTGTTCACAGTCTTTTGCCAAACCACAAATCTATCAATTGTATTTTGTTTTGGTATGCCTTCAACAAAAAGACATATATTGTTATTCTCATGTTACTCAAAAATACAACTCCATTGATGTCACATTTCTTAAAAAATTAATAATATTACACCAAGTCTGATGTTCAGGGGGGAGAGTGCAGATGAAGATCAATTTTCGGATGCACTTAATGAAACATACACAATCTCACAACTTACTCTTCCATTTCTTCCACCTAAGACTTCAATTGTTGAGGATGTCTTAATAATCTAAAATCTATAACAAAGAACTTTGTGCGCACACAAAGAGGAAGAAAAATCTTGAGCAAATGGAAGACAACTTACAAATATAGAACTGCTCCAACAACAATCAAAGTTCACATTCATCTAAAATTTTTCAGGAGAGGAGTCTATTACTCATGAGTTATCATCTTCCTCTTTTGGTGTTGATGATAAAGAAAATTGTACTAGATATCCAATTCAGAAGTTTGTAACTTATGACAAGTTATTTTTAGCCTATAAAACGCTTGTATCTAACATTGATAGTGTGCAGATACTTAAGTCCATTTGTGGAGTTCTTGAAAATTAGAAATGGAGGAAAGCATTTGAAAATGATATTCGAGCACTAAAATATAAAAAGGCATACTAAACTCCCTCATGATAAGAAGCCAGTTGGTTGCAAATGGGTATTTGACGTCAAATACAAAATTGATAAGGGTATTGAGAGAGTTAAAGCAAAACTTATTCCAAAAGGTTTTACTTGAGCATATGGGATTCATTATCAGGAGACCTTCACAGCATTTGCCAAACTGAATACTATCATAGTTTTGCTTTCAGTAACAATTAATAATGAGCGGAAATTGCATCAACTTGACATAAAATATGTCTTCCTGAATGGTGTGATCTGGAAGAAGTGTACATGGAGATACCACCAAGACTTGAGAATGATTCCAATAAACACATAGTATGCAACTCAGGAAGTCTCTTCATGGGCTTAAATACTCACCAAAGGCGTGGTTTGACTGGTTGGTTAATACTACGAGATCTAATGAATATTTTCAAGGTTAAACCGATCATATTATGTTCATAAAACACACTCAAGAAGGTAAATTGACGCACTGATAATATATGTGGATGATACAATTTTTACAAATGATAATGAAAAAGAAATTCTCAATATCAAAGAAGTGCTTGCCATTGAGTTTGAAATCAATGAACTTAGAATCATGAGATATTTTTTCGATATGGAGGTAACAAGGTCTAAGAAAGACATTGTTATATTACAAAGGAAATACATCCTAGGTCTACTAAAGGAGACATGAATGATTGGATACAAACCTGCGGATACTCTAATGGATCCCAACAAGAAGTTTAATAGGGGAGAAGAAAACATATTTGTGGATAATGAAAAATGTCAAAGATTGGTAGGAAAACTCATCTATCTGTCATACACTAGGCTAGATAATCCATATTCTATTAGCATTGTGAGCCAACACATGAATAACCTAAATGAAAAGCATTTGAAGATAATATACTAAATCTTGAGTTTCCTCAAGTAAACTCCTAGCTATTGATTAATATTTAAAAAATTGGAAATAAAGAGTTAGAAGTCTACACTGATGCTAGTTGGGATGGAGAATTCACTGACAGAAGCTCCACCATAGGTTATTGCTCTTATGTATGAGAAAATCTGGTTAGATGGAGGAGTAAGAAATAAGTTGTTGTTTCTAGAAGCATTGCAAAATCTTAGTATAGGGCACTTGACTTTGGAATCTATGAAGGGACTAGATTAATAAATTGTTAAGAGAACTGGGGTGTACCTCCAATAAACCTACATAGATGTTTTGTGACAGTCAAGTAGTTATAACTATTTCCAAGGATCCTGTGCAACATGATAGGACCAAACATATTGAATTTAATTGGCACTTCATTTTTGAAAATTTCAACGGTGGAATTTTATTGCTCAGTTACATCCCCACATGTTAACAAGTTGCAAATATCTTCACCAATGCTCTTCCTTTAAGTACCTTTTCAAACTTTAATGCCAAGCTTAGTCTTTACCACATCAACGACCCAGCTTAAGGGGGGAGTGTGGAAATCTGAAATGATTCCCTCAATACGCGAACCGACCATCCTTTAAACCTCTCAACATTAGATTGAGAGATATTCTTAATTAGCTTTATTCTTTTATATTTATGTTTTTTTTTATTTTTATTTCATAATATTTCCTTTCCAAATATAGTTTATATATATTTGGTAAATTTGTATTTTAGGAGGGATTGGATTCCCTATATATATGTACCTTTCATGTGAATAATGAAGAAAGCAATTTTCCTTCCCAAGTAATTTCTACATCATTCAATGAATATCATTAGCAGGTGTCTTCATAACTAACAAAAAAATGATATGATATTAAATGCTGATCTTTAATGCAATTATACTCAATCATATAAAAGCCCTGATATTTAATTTACCTGGTGCACGTCCTCCAGCCTTAATTAGCCTAATTGTATGTAGCTGAGATCACAACTTTATATTACCGTGTTAGATAAGTCTTTAAAGCTGTTGGAAGTTATATTTTTTATTTTTTTATTTCTGCGTATGAGGCATTTTGTAGATTCAATGCCTGCTTCGCTTCTTGTAGTACAATTGCCCAAAGCATTTTATCTTTTAATATATGAGGCCCATTTCACGTGATTTAAAGATAAAAGCCCAAATGTGACCAACCTATTGGACTAACCATCCATCGGAAGGTTGAGTTGTGTAGCTTGCAATTGTTCCAAATTTGACATTAAATGATAATTCTGCAGTAATTGCATATTTACTGATTTTTTTTCTTAACAATTCCGTAGATCTCTATATTTATCAACTTTTTCCAACCTTGTCCAACTTAATAGCTTGTCCCCCGTATTAGGAGCATCCTCCATTGCAGGGTCTCTGGAGGATTGATGTATGGAACCATGTATCCGTAAAGAGGGTTTCAATGACTTGAAACTTGGGATTGATAGATTAACTAGAAGCAACTTAACGGTTGCTTCGGCCCCACAATATTAAATGTATTTTATAATAATGAAGTAAAGACTGTCTTACCTCAATGAAGTTTATTAAACAAATTTTGAACTTGGGGCATTTTCATACATACCACAAAATTCTTATATATTTACATATTTAACACCTACACTTTGATATTTACATGCATAACAGTCAAATCTTTTAACATTACATAAAAAATGCTACTATTTCTAACCTTTTAATGATGAAATACACCTTTCATACATATGTTTGTAACACCAAAGTGTTATAAATTTAAATATAGAACTGTAGGTATTAGATATGTAAATACATAAGAAAATTGTGCTATGTACGTAAATTTTCCTTTGATCTTCACCGAAAAGAGCGTACTGTCGACCTGATTTGGTTACAGCTTGCTGTATACTCAACCATTCATTTTCTCATCATTTAACTAATTTAATCAATATTGCCTGGCATACATTAGACAAACAGAACTTAGCAATTGTTTTAGCTGGCCAAGCTTTCTGCAGCGGACATTTTTTAGCAGTGATGCTAAAGCATAATCTTTTGCATAAGTGCTTCATTTTGGTTCAAATTCTAGTAGGATATCTTTCCACGCGAACAACTTGAGCTTATTTTAATTTTGTGTCCGAGGATGAAATATTATTTAATCATCTTAAGATTTTTTTTCTTCTTTATAGAAATCATTGTTGGAGACAAAGGAAGCTATTGATAGGCACCGCAAATCACTCAAAAAGAGGCAACCTGGTAAAATATTTGATCACTTGTACCAACATGCTTTTTAACATTTTTTTTCTAAGCAATGCATGTAGTCAGGCCACAAGTAGCCAATTTTTTGCTATATTTTTTGAAGTTGATGATTGATTTCTCAAGTATGCAATGGTAGCAAATAATGACATAAATTTACTGGTCTAGATAGGAGTTCCAATGATATGCCATGGGGTCCAGTTGGTGATTTCATGTATTTGGGGACAATTAACAAAAGAGTTGTGATGTCAAGTTGACTCCCTAGTACACGAGTAAGGAACCCAAAAGGCTCACATTTGTTAGTAGTTGCATCATTGTGCAAAAGTTCCATCAGCCATGATGTACACCGTGGCCTGCATTATTTTAAAAATAGCATAAAATACTACAAAATGATGAATAATTTACTAAAAGTTTACCAATATAAGAGAAAAAACATCTTAGTAAAAAATCACTATCATCACTATATAAATAGAACATCATATTTGATTTAATATATTAAATAGTTTGTCTCAAGGTCTGAGCTAATTAGTATCATAAAAATTTCACAATGTTATCGTAGGATTTTATGACATTGTATAATTTAGGTGAAGGTCGATGAGTTGTGACAATATTCAGGAGAATGAATAAGAGAGAATTTGTTTTAATCAACTTGAAATAGAAATGACTAACTGTCAGAATCAATTGTTGACTTGAATAAGTTAGTTAAAAGCATACCAATTTTATGTAACACATATTTGATTCACGACTTGACCTTTAGAAGTCATCCTTCATCCAACTCTTTGTTGCATGCATTCAAGAGTTTAGTTTTAATAGCAAATGACGGACATGACAAAAAGGTAAATCATCAATATAGTTTAAAGGGAAAGAGACGTACATGGATAAATACCAAGCCCTTTATTGATCATAATTAATTAATGCTTAAAATGATGCATATTTTATCTATTGTATTTAATTATATCTTCGTTTTTAAACGCGTTTCTTGAGTACTTGTATCTACAAGTTAGAGAGTAAAACGAGTCATTATAGCCAAAGATAAAGCTTTGAGAGATTAATGAATGTTTAGATGACTCGAAAAAATATTTAAGGAAGTTGTTTATATCTTTTTATAATGGAAGAGATAAAGGAGAAAAACATACAATAAGCTCAACTTAAGAGAAAATATTCCTAATAAGTGAATCAACAACTAGGTATAACTTTGCTCCTCTTATTAAAAATAATAATTATAGTTGTGTATCCATTCTATAAGTCTTACCTTACCGAGCAATGCTTGTGCCCTATAGACTAAAATCTTGCATGAAAGGATGATAATGATTTCTGCTTCAAATAAATCTGCTATGTTTCTCTAATTAGATGGTAGAACAAATACATTTGCATGACAACTGAACGTATCGAAAATATTCTCATATGTTATATCTATACTCTAAGATTTTTTTTTTCATTTAGGCATATTAAATATTTTAATCAACTATGACGACGACGACAACAACAAGCCTTTATTCCACTAAGTGGGGTCGACTATATAAATCCTTTTTCTCCATTGCATCCTATTGAGTGTCATATTTTTATTTAATTCTAATAGATTGAGATCATTTTTTATACAATACGTCCAAGTCTTTTTGGTCTACCTCTACCTTTTTTAACATAAGTTAAATCTAAAACATCTACTCTCCTAACTGGATCATCCGATGGTCAACGTTTAATGTGACGAAATCATCTAAGACGACTCTTTCTAATCTTGTCATCCACTGGAGCTACACCAATCCTATCACGAATATATTTATTTCACATTTTGTTTGTAAGTGTCAAGCCACTCATCCACCTAATTTCTCATCTCAACAATACTCAACTTTGTTTTATGTTTCATTTTTAAAGGCCAACATTCTGCATCATAAAGCATTGCGGGTCTCACCATCATCTTATAAAATTTTCCTTTTAGTCTAAGCGGTATTTTTGTAACACTCAATATGCACGATGCATTCCTCCACTTCAACCAACCAACTTTAATTTTGCTAATAACATGCCAACCTATATCTTCATCGCTTTGAATAATAGACCCGAGATATATCTAAATCGTTCACACATTTTAATGGTTTGATTACCCATAGTTACAACTCTATCACTAAAGCTACCACTACTAAAATTGCATTCTGTGTATTTAGTTTTAGATCTACTCAAACGAAGGCCTTTAGACTCCTATGTAGACCTCCATAATTCAAGTTTTTTCCCAACTTTTTTTCTCTCATCCGCAAAAAGGATATCATGAACAAAAAACATACACCAAGGTACATCCTCCTATAAATGTCCAATAAGAGCATCCATAACTAAAACAAAAAGATATGGAATGATCTTACATTTAAACCAATTTTTGATTAGGCACACCAAGGCACATCCTCCCAATTTTCTAAGCATTTACATTTAAATAAATTTTTATAACACAACTTCTTATCTTTTATCTTTTCTTGCACCTTATTATTCTACCTCCAACTATTTTTAATTATAATTTTTTTATTCTCCAAGTACATCTTGTCACTTGTTTAATAGTACTTGTTACTTTATCTCACATAGAATTTGCTTCTTATATAACATCTCAAATCTTGAAATTTTGATGTTTACTCATAAAAATGATTTTATTAGTGCTTTTAGGTGTCCCCATCTAATTTTATAACAATGTTTTCTTGTATTATTTATCTTACAACTCTTATCTTAAAATCCAGAACTAATAAGTGATGTTAAGTATTTAAATTTTCACTTTGAATGACCTTACAATCTTTACATTCTCAATGATCTTTTTTCTTCATAAGAAAATAACAATATGTGTTTTATTAGGTTCATTCTTATAAGTAATAATATGTTCATCTCTTCTTTTAAATAAATTATAAGTAATAACAAAATAATATGTTTAAACAAAGTTTAATATAGCTCTACATTCTTCATTAATCACTTCAAAACCGTAGTCATCATGAATATTTCTAAAATCTTTTACTACTCTACCAACATGTCGTTTAAATTTGCTCCAATAAAACATCTTTCTTCAAGATGTATTATTTGAATTAGTTCTTTTAAGTCATTCCTGATTTTTTTTTTCTTTTGAGTCTATATCTAAACATACTTGAGGAGCATAAAAACTTATAACATTAAAAATCTCAGTTATCTTTAATTCTATTAAATTTTACAACATTATTTTTCAAACATTTTTATTTAATTACACCTACACCATTTTTAATGCGGCTCCCAACCTGAATACCAAAGTTTAAAATCTAAGTTATCAATCTCCTTAGTTTTTTGTCTAACTTATTTTGTCTCTTGAATGCATAAGTTATTTTTCTTTCTACGAACCATAATATTAACTAATTTCATTAATTTACTTATAAAAGTACATATTTTTTAAGATCCTATTCTAATATTGGTTTCATGAACTAACTTCTTTACTCACATCTGTCTATAATGTGCGAATCTTTATTTATTTGACATTATACTTGGATACCGATGTAGCTGCCCTAACATACTTTTCACTGTATCTAGACATTACAGTGCGCTGCTTCTAGAGGACATCGTTGCATTTACACAAGGATTTAAAAGATTTTGTCATGATTTTTTCGACAAATTTTACGCAGGCTATTGATTACCTAACACGACCACCCTTCACTTTTCGCATCCGGGACTTGGGACCCAACAATGACTATGTTATTTTAATTGTCTAAAGTACAAAAAAAAAATTAGGAAACAAAGTAGTACATGCAAGTGCGCTATGCATTATAGCACATATAATGCATATTATTTTTCTTTGTTAAGCCTTGTCATGCAAAGAGCTAAGTGCGTTGCATTATTCTATTTTGCAAGACTTTACATGTCTTTTATATTATCTTATTACTTTTTATCAGGTTTGATTTGTTCCTTTTTAGTCTTTGCAATGCAATTTTTAGTTGATTATTCTTTTCGTACAAAACTGTGAGAATGTCTAGAACTTTGATGGTACAAACCGTATATTTTGGTTTAACTAGATGCATGATACCCCCTTTTGATTGACACGTGCTTGAAGATTATATAGATGGGTTAGGAAGGCGGGGGACATTTATATGGAAATTCTTTTTTATTCATTTACTTGTGTGAATATTAAATGGGCTAGGAATTAGGAGGACATTTCTATGAAAATTGTTTTTTTTCTAATTCATTTATTGTTATTTTATTGATGCTAACATGAATTATGACATATTATTCTGTTTATGATGCTCCTTGTACTCATTATTAGCTTTTGCGTAAATTTTGTCACCATACCCCTTTTTTTGGCCATCTAAATCTTTCAATTTGTTCTATCATGTAAAATTTTAATTTTATATCCGCCAACTATTCCTGTGTCAGTTGATTCATAATAAGTGATAAAATTTGTTGAAGCCACTTCTTAGTAGCTACATGTTACCCATGCAATCTTAATTTTCGTTAAATTTTGAAGTTAAGGGCTTGCATGACTGTTTTGTTTGTAGATAAGGGTGATGGAGGTGACGTTGAAACTGGAATGTCAGAAGAAGATTTTCTCATACAAGATGAAATTTGTAAATCTCGCTTAACATGCATCAAACGTGTAATCTCCTTTTTCCTTTTTTTGAGAATTTTATGCATATGATTTTATTTAACTTGACATTGATAATTTTTTTGGTTGTTAAGCAAGTTATTCATGTTACTTTCCTTTTGCACAGGAGGAAGAAAATTTTCTGAGAGAGAGGGACCGTTATGAATTGGAGAAGGCAAGGCTTATTCGTGAAATGAAGCGTGTAAGGGATGAGGATGGCTCTCGTTTTAACAATTTCCAAGTTCTTAACCACCGATACGCTCTTTTAAACCTGCTGGGAAAGGGTGGCTTCAGTGAGGTTTACAAAGTAAGTCTGCATGTACATTTCTTAAATTATAATATATTTAAAACCGCAGATTTAAACTTATTATGGGATTTATTTATATGTTCTCCCGTCAAAGTGTCAAGACTTAAGTGTGCTACGGTTGTATTTTTTTTGGGTAGACATGGAGCATAGTTTTCTTGCCCAATGGTTATAGACAGTTTTTATTTATTTATTTTGCTTTCTTATGCTTTGCTTTTTTTCTCATTGATTTGAAGTGGTAACTTTTTATCAGGCATATGATTTGTCGGAGAACCGATACGTTGCTTGTAAGCTTCATGGTTTGAATGCTCAATGGAGCGAAGAAAAAAAACAGAGTTACATACGTCATGCAGTTCGTGAATACAACATACACAAAACACTCGTTCATCCTCATATTGTGCAGCTGTGGGACATATTCGAGATTGATCATAATACATTTTGTACTGTCTTGGAGTACTGCAGCGGTAAGCTAACTTTCATTCTTGCTTTTTCAGGCAATCTCCTTAAAATAAAGCCAACTTTCATTCTTTCATGCTAGATCACCATCAACATGACTCTTCTAACTCATTAAATCTCTCTAATTTCATATGTGGCTGATGATTTTTAGTGTATTATGCTTTAACTTTATAAATATTTAAAATGGAGGGACATTGTTACTGCAACTCGTGGCAATCAGCGACAGTCAGATTCATTCTTTTTAGCTGTTTTTATTCAGGGAAAGATCTTGACGCAGTTCTGAAAGCAACACCTGTTCTTCCAGAGAAAGAAGCAAGAATTATTATTGTTCAGATATTTCAAGGCCTCATATACTTGAATAAAAGAGCTCAAAAGGTTATACATTATGATTTGAAACCCGGAAATGTGCTCTTTGATGAGCTTGGAATTGCTAAAATGACCGATTTTGGTCTTAGTAAGATTGTTGAAGATGATGTTGGATCTCAGGGCATGGAGCTTACTTCCCAGGGTGCAGGAACATATTGGTGAGTTAAATAATTTTTCTAGCGTTTCCAAGTTATTTACCTTGTGCAAGCTGTAACTATGGAGATAATTTTAAATATTTCTGTTAAATATTCAATCCTCGTAAAATTGCTTTAATTGTAGCTTTAAATTGGAATAGCAAATTGATCAGGTTTCTTGTTGCAGCATGTTTTAGGTATGCGACTCATCTGATGAGCGAGTTATCAATTTCTGAACTTAGGAAGATGTGTTTTTGGTGAATGTGCGACTTCTTATTTCTTCATCTACTATATTTTATGATGAAATTATTTTGGGATCATTAACCAAACTGGAGTGATTGACCTCTTTGAGACGCGCTTTTATTGATGAAACACTGTTTTTGTATCTTTATCTAGTTGATTCTATAGTCAGATTACTCTGAGTGACCTTATAAACTTTTTTTTCCTTAGATTATGGTGCATTCATATAGACCTCTGCCTTGGCGATTAGTTTTTGCTTCATTGTTGGTTGTATTGGTTCTGGTCAGGCTAGTTTGTGCAATTTTTCTAATTGACTTAATTCTATGTTATTGCAATATGTTGAAATATTAGAGTAGAGCAGCATATCTTATTGATAGAAAGAGTGGTATATAAACCCTATAGAAGAGACACTCATAAGAAAATAAATAAAAGTAGAATAAAAAGATTAGGAAAGAAATAAAAAAAGAATAAGGGGATGTGAGTGCTATATGTACAATAACCTCGACGTACGTGTGAGATTGATAGACTAGTAGAGAATTGATTGAATCTAAGTAGCTTGATTAAGTACTCCATCTGACTTTTCAAAGAGTCGGAGGATTCCAATATGTTTTGTGGAAGAGCGGTTGAATCGTGGTGGACTCAAATGTTGCAGTATGACTCGTGCAGCAAAGGATTTGGCAAAGTATTTGTTATGTCAGTTTTTCGTGGAGCTTCCAACACTCGTCACGAGTGTTGGTTGGGTTTGTGATAATAATCATAAGTGGGGTGACTTGCCCGAGAGGGCTGAGTACTTCTAAAGACCAAGGTGGGCGATTTAGTTGAAAGGTTGGAAGTACCGAGCATGAAAAGTCTCTAGCTCTCTTCACGGTGAATCTCGGTGAAAGCAGTGTGAGCGGAAGGAAGAGGATCTAAGCTAAGAATACATCCCTGAACTTCGTCAAGGTCTTTGTTGAGGCCTGTTGGGATTGGAATATGCGATCATTTTCAATATTATTCTGGAAGAGCGAAGGGTCGGAGAGTCCCAAGTGTAGTCGTAGTACAAGTTACTTTTCGCTTTCTATCCGTAGTGCAATCAGGTCATTGCGGATCAACTGAGACACCTCATAGAGTTTGCTGGAGTTTTCTACATTAAGTAGATATCACAGACCGTCGTCCGGAGGGCATTACGGAAGGTAGGAACATATATGAACAGGTTTCCATAGATTTATCCATATCCAAAGCTTCATATGATGGGTCAGTCTTTGGAGGCTTACAAATCATGTCTATGAGGTGATCAAATTTCCCTCGTCCTTTGATGAATAAGGCTACGCTTGTGACCATTGAAGAAAGTTAATGTTGTTCAGTTTGTGAATTGTGGTCAAGAAGTTCATGTTGGTTTTTGTTCCTTCAGTCTGCACAAAATAAGAGGTTGGAATCGAACCTCCGATGGAATCAGGAACACTTTCTGAGGATGGCTCAGTGCTGAAAGAGTTTGCCATGATTTTGATTGTGCCAAAGGAAATTTGGTTGGGATTCCGAGACATCGTCGGATTTCAGCTGTAGATCACCGGCTGTTGATGCAAAAAATAGGTAATTCAGTAACTGCAGGAGAGAGACCAACCGCCGAAGAAAAACAATGGGGAGGACATGCAGGGACAGCTGGCGAGAGACTTTACACCTGCAGGGAAGAGGCTGACGGTTGTCAAGTAGGCCAGTGGTTGTAGGGACAACAGGGGAGGGCCGACTGCTGCAAACTTCAACTGGAAGGGTGCTAGCAGTTCTTTCTGGAGACCCTGCAGGGAAGGCCTACGGTGGCTGGGATCTAGTATCCCAATTCTGATACCATGTTGAAATATTGGAGTAGAACAAAATATCTTATTGATAGGAAGAGAGGTATATAAATCCTATTACAAGGGGCACTCATATGGAAAAAAAATAAAAATAGAATAAAGGGAAATATGAAAGCAAATAACAACAAATAAAATAAAATTTGCATATTAATAACGGCTAGGAATAGCTGTTATTATTTTAATATTCTAATAAAATAAATTGTCATGTAATTTTTCTATAATTTATCTGTTACTAGAGTTATTGTAAGAGGAATCTGAACCAATGTTTGAATTCATTTGAAATAACGAATTTTGAAGTGGGCAGGGGAACATTGATATTTAGTCTATGCAAATCTTTAATGTTTCTTATATAGAACTTCACTAATATCATTTGTGCTATTCTTGGCTTCTTAGAGGACTTAAAAAAACAAATGAACCCCAATAGACATCTTTCCCATTTATTCCACCCTGGGAAAGACTTTTTTAATGGATATGTTAAGAATTCAGCATTCTTAAAGCATATGGCTCAGCCGAAATTTTCTCTCCCACATGAACTTGTTCTGGGAATTTATTTTATTCTGTTGGCTCCGAAAGCGGCAGAGCCTAAAGAAGGTAATAACTTGGAATTTTCTTCTTTAAATACCGAAACCTCTCAAAATTTCTTGTTGCATTGTTTTTAATATTTTTATTTTTTAGAATCGCTATCATTTAATGGTGCTGACATATCTGTTGGGTCGCTGATCGTGCTTGCTAATCTCAGGTATCTGCCACCGGAATGCTTTGAGTTGAGAAAGACACCATTGATATCATCAAAGGTCAGTGAAATTACCCGCCACATATGATAATTTTAATTCTGCAACTTAATTTGTTAGCTCTAGAACAGGCAAATAAAGCAATAATAAATTTAGAATGTTTAGGCTTTTTATGTTAAGGTTGTGGGGAAATTTCAAGCAATGGCAAAGGCCATAGGGGATAGGTAATGTGGCAGTGAAATGTCTTTGGTTCTATAAGTTGATCTGTGCAACCTTGAACGTAAAAGTTAGTTTTACCATGAAGAGATGACATATCATTTTTTAAAAAAACTGGAAATGATTTTTCCTTTCAAACTGCTCAACTACCTGTCATAGCAGCTATTAAATCTTCATATTCTTTTTCCTTGGCTCAAAAGAAATCAATTTTCCTAAACCTAAAGATTTATATTCTAGAATTTTACCAATTCTCTGCATTGATGCTCCTTGTATTTTTTAATCTCTTCTTATATTGCACCATGTACAAAAGCTCATCTTGCAAGATAAGCTCACTGACTAATTACTTCTTATTTTAAGTGATGCTTCAATATTCAAAATTAAGTTATCTGTAACTGCTGTCTATTATTTCTTATGTCATGAATCTTTAAAATTCATGCTTGGCGAGCTTAGCTTCATTATTACAACTTCCTGCAAGATAAGCTCACTGACTAATTACTTCTTATTTTAAGTGATGCTTCAATATTCAAAATTAAGTTATCTGTAACTGCTGTCTATTATTTC
>NEWO01000023.1:162813-174541 GCA_003013225.1 Phalaenopsis aphrodite | reverse complement strand
ATATATATATATATATATATATATATATATAATTTAAATTTATTTAAAGAATATATCTTGAAACTATAAATTATTTAATATAATAATTGCTGACAATATATAAATATTTTCATAAATATAAATAAACGAATTGAATCACATTCATATTTGATCTATTTAATATTTGATATTAAAAAATTAAATATAACTATTTATCAAATATGAAAAAATGTTATAAAGTATCAAGATTGTTAAATTCCACTTCTTCTTCTAGTGTAATGGTCCCCACTGAAAAAATACATCTATATATATATATAAAGCTGGCTGTGGCGCAGGTAACACAATCCTCCCTGCTTTCCTCCTTCCCTCTCTACTGGTCATCCATTCACCCTAATACACAAACCTAACCTTAGTTATGGACCCCTCCTCCTCCTCCGGAAACACCCGATCCCCTCAAAACCCTCCACCACTGCCCTCCTCAGGCGGAGTTCCTCCCATCGGAAACACACAATCCTCTGAAATCTCCCTGCCGCTCCCTTCCTCATCAGTCGCAATCCCTACCTCTGAAATCCCCCTATCCACTCAAAACCCCCAATCCAACCAGGAACAGCAATTAGACTTCATTGAATCGCCGACGCTGATTTCCTCCGCTGCAGATTGGAACCGAGAATTGGGTATCTTGTTCCCCGACTTAAACTTCCGCTCTTTCATGAGAAGAGGGCCATGCGGGGAAGACTTTCTACAATGGTATGTGTGCATGTTCGGCGCCGTCTACATCGGTGCAGACAGGGCTAACTGCTCCAGATGGGCCGGCGTTCTCCGGGACTGCATCTTCGCAGATCCGAATTACTATCATCCCCTTATTGTGTATTTGTTAGATCGACACAACCACCCGTAATCCTGGAAGAGATTCAGCCTTCTTCATGTTCTCTCTCTCTCTCTCTCTCTCTCTCTCTCTCTCTCTCTGATGCCGCAGTATTGGAATATATGCAAATCTTGATTTCTTGAATTGCCAAATAATTTTGCTGGAGGGGAAGATTTGTTTCTTGGAGCGATGGTTTCTTCCTAAATACTAACGGCTATGCTTCTTGATTCTGTTCATGGCAGAATTGCTTAATGATTTTAACTGAATTCGCTACTAATTACCAGTCTTTATTGGATTTTAACAGGAGGGACTAAAATTTATTGATTTTTTTTCTTGAATAAATATATAATATGAAGAATTTATGTTGTGCTCAATCCACTGTACACGTTCAATCTAAGAGTACCTAATCAAATTAAAATATCTCTCTCTATATTTTAAAGGTTTGGTTCATAAAATGTAAAACGTAAATAAGAAAATGCATGCTATCTTTTCAAATATGAATTTAAATTTGAAATTACAAATTACACGTAAGAAAATTACAATACATGTAAAAATATAATTCTAAATTGAGGCATTTACGTACATACCACTAAATTCCCATTTATTTAAATATTTAACACCTTTTTTTTTTTGACATTTATTTAAATATTTAACGCCTTAAAAAAAATCACAATTTAAAATTAAAAAAAAAAGGTGAAATATAGCTGTTAATGCATACTTAAGGTGGCATGTACGTAAAAATTAAAGTTGGAATGTCAGATAAGTAAATGCATAAAAATTGAGCGTATGTTTGTTTGTAAATCTTCCATCTAAATTTTATAATGCATGCTGCGTTTGATTATCTGCTTTATTTTCATTATTCAATTCATGTAATACATCGCATGAAATATTCATATCAAAGTCCATTCAATAGAGATGTTTTGTAAAATAATGACCGACCTCAAGAATCGATTTGAAGGTCTTAGAAAAGTTCATTAAACTTTGGAGAAAACAAAAATAATAATAATCACTCTTACAAAAGTAAGATACATGTCTTACAAATCCAAAGATATTGTGTACACTAAAAACAGCACTATTCTCAAATAGAAAGAACAGTCAAGATGAAAGAGATTCCTCTTGAGGTAAGCAATCAATCGACGATTCAAGGCTGATTCAAGACTGAGCATGAAGCCACATCTCCAAATTTGGGATTTGTCCAAGCTTTGGAGATGGTTTCGCGTTTGATAGAGGCAAGCCCCACCAAAAGTGACGCTTAAATCATCCTGGCAACGAAATAGAAACTTCTCAAGTGAGATAGCACGCATGGAACCCAACGGAGACTCTACACAACTAAACATCCATGCACAAATCCATAGGTTGTAAGCTCAGATTACTCTTATTGTGGAGTAAATCGAGGTCCTTCGGGCAACAATCATCCAAAGTAACGAACATATGAAGGCAAGACCTAAGGGGGTCCGCCCTCAGAGGCCATCATCGGTGAACCCACCTATCCTCAATAACCAAGTTAGCAACCATCAAACGAAGGGACAAGGCGAGTCCCAGCACACTGACACTGTCGTGCCTGCACAAGCAAACAAACACTAGGAAGAGCAGATACATATACATGTCTGGCCACTCGGGGGAGTGACATTCACTCACTAAATCGAAAGCATTACATCCGCCCAAGCCGAGCATATCTCGTCTACAACCTTACATGGGTAGCTTCTTTCGAGTCATCGCTTGGTTTACTTCAGGCTAACCCCATACTTTGTCATCTCTTTTTAACCACCCTGAAGACGTCGGCCCTCCGGTGGTTCAACGATTTGTCGGTCGAAACCATACCGAGTTAATATGAGTTCAAAAGGCTTTTCATTTCGTATTTCTCAAACGTGCAGAAACCAAAGAAGGACTCGAACACCCTGCCCAACATTAGGCAAGGAGAAAATGAGAGTCTTCGGGCCTACATCTCCTGTTTCAAAATAAGATGTTGGATGTGAGAACCCTGAAGCCTGAGATAGCCCTGAAGTGCTAGAAATGATGAACTTGCTCAAGACCTCTAGGACTCTCCTGACAATGAGTCGGGATCGTCCAAACACCGTGGAAAAAATGGAAGGATAGGGGTGAATCACAATGGGAGAGGGACAGGCGGTACCCCACCGGTCACCAAAGCAATAACCCTCCGTCCTAAAGTCAGTAAGGAAAATAACCAGGGGCACTGTGATCTAAAGCGGCTCTCTGACCAGCGGTCAATCCTATATTATGAGTGACTACATGATTACTGAGAAATGTGTGGCTTGAAAACCCTCAATTTGTCAATGACTGAAATGGTTCAGGTCATCCAAAACAATGACTACTTCAAATTGAATCCGCCGTTGAAGGCGCCCCTAGCTTTGCGGGGCCCGAAGGTGTACTGTTAGTACCACCCCGACCACAGCCAATACACAGAGAAATGTTGTCACCACTGAGCTAGTGGTGGTCAACAGTGGTCGATGTCAGTAAGTGATCACTAGATTTTTAGTTTATGACAACTTTGGAAATCATCTCTTCTTCTCCTTCAGGTCCAGATCTCCCCCTTCATGAGGAGAGTCAAAATCTATTTATAGTTTTTGAGAGTGGCATTCCCTATAAATAATGTAAAAATCTAAACCACTCCATGAGATGACCCAGAGCGATTACTTTTAATATATTATATTTTATAGACATTTAAGTGTCTTAATGATATTTGAATTGAGTGATATTGGACTTATTGGATTTGTCTCATCGAGAGGCTCGATTCTACCATAAGCTTGTAAGATTCTAAATCCATTTTGATTCTCTAATTGACCACTCAAACTTTAAAATATGGTTTAAAGAGTTAATATGAGCTTAAATTAACTTGGATTGTATCAATCTTGGCTCTTTGAGCCAGTGGGTCTGACTACAAGTCTGTTGAAATCAGAGCTATGTTTGATTTTAAATTTGAATTCGAATATTTTTAGTTCCAAAAATGTCTTAAGATTCATTTCAAACTAATGAAAATTTATTAATGATTAGTATTTTTTCATAAACTTTATAAATGGGTGGCCATATACTTTGAAGTTATGAATGATGCAGAAATTTATTGTAAGAAATACTTTTTCTTATAAATCTTCTTGGCCATTAAGATTCATTGATATGAACTAAACCTTGACATTGTTTAGAAATAAATTAGATTACAAGCTCGTCTTACACAATCTTCTAGTCTCAAAGGTGCTCTAAAACAACTTCAGAAACTAATAATACTCTTATAGAAGCAATGAAAATTATGATTTTTGCAATTTGAAACAAATAATGTGGTTCTAATGGGTTTAAGGGCTAACCACAACCACAACCACACCATGAGTCTCCTCTCAAGAGGAATTCAAAATTGCCTTTAAATCATGTTGAAGATGGAAAAATTCATATAAAGCTTATGGCCAATCATTATTATCCTTTGGTTGAAATTATGTACATGGCGGATCAAATTTATAATATATGATATACTAATCATTCCTTAATATTTTTAAGAAAATGTCTTGGATATTGTAATTTTCAAGCAGCTTTCATATTTGCACTCTATTTTCTATCTCATTTCCGCATATAATCTCACAAGTCACAAGTCACAAACAAGTCTTATGTGTCCTAAGTCAATTGCCCAAATAACAACATACATAAATTTGAGTTATTTTTCTATTCTTTTGTGACAACTTAATGTAGATTGTGCCACAACGACTCATTGCACTATTGTCACTATGTAAGCCTGCACCGCCGGAGCACTTATTGCGTACGAATACCGTACGTAAATTTGTGTATGGTGCCCGATCTGAAACATTGTCTTTTTATTATTATTATTTTTTAAGTGAGGTCCACTCTAAATTTTTGAAGCTCCGGACACTTAAAAACCCAACGTAGTTATGCATTCCTCATCCTTCTCCATTGACTTCGGATTCCCGCCCTCTGAAGAACCCCATTCCCCCGGGACAGCTCTGCCAATGCATTCCGCATCCTCCGCCGTAGGAATCCCTCTCTCTTATAGCCTCTGATTCATCGAACATCCCCCGCGCATCGGCAATTCTACTGCATTGGACTGCTGGTGAGGAACACCTCCGACGAAGAATGGAACAAAGAGCTGACTAAGATCTTCTTCAATCACGATTCCCCCTTATTTTGTGGGGATGCTAATGTGATGAACACTTAATGGATTGGTATCTGTGCATGTACCCTGCTTTATACATTCCATGCTTCTTCTTCAACTCTCCAACTTGGTTCCAAAATATTTTAAATCATTTTTAACCAAATGTACATATTTTTGTATTTCTAATCAATGTCTTAGCATTTTTGTATAATTAGTAGTTTACTTTGAGTCTTACACAGGCATGCCCTAAAATTTATGTGTTAGATATGTAAAATATAAAAATTATGGGGTTTACTAATTGTCTCACAATTTTATCAAGTGACTTTCATTTTTAATAAACGTTATTTAAATGCAAAACAATTCTCTCCCAATTGTATCCAAATAACTTGTAATTTTAATCAAATAATCCGGGATACCACAAAGCTCTAAATAAGCTTTTGCAGACTTCCAAAAAAGTGCTTCCAACAAAGAATACATAAATGCAGAAAGAAACATAAAAATTACATAATTACCAAAAAGCTGATTAAATAAAACAAACATACTTCTTAGAAAAATTTTACAACCTTCAAATACATAATCAAAACAAAATAAATTTCTTTCAGCTTTATTTCCTTACAGGCTCAGTTGTCAAACCAAATCCAAAGGGAAACAATGGATCATAGTGCATATCCCCAACATTCATTGGAAGCTGATCCACAGACCTGAACCAAGTCCTTGGAAGCTTACCTGTGAATCCAAAGTCCCCAAACAGAACATCAGCCACACCCTGGCCTTCTGACCCCGGTAACCAGGCGGCGATGAGGGAATCGATCAATCCAATATACGGCTCTATCACGACGGGCCGGCCAGAGATGATGACAACAACGCACTTAATGGTTCTACATACAGTCTGGATGGTGCTTGGGCCGGGTTCTGAGATTGTCAGGTTGAGGCTGTCTCCGGCAGTCTCGCTGTATGGTGGTTCTCCGACGACGACGATGGCGTAGGAGAAATTGTTGTTTTCCAGAAAGCTGGTGTCTGGATTCTCTGAGTAGGTTACTTCAGTAGAAGGATCAACGGTTGATTTAATGGCTTCGAGAATTGTGGTTCCTGAGGAAAACCATGGAATGACCTTGCAATGAGCATCCTTGTGTAATCAGAACACAAGCTTTCTGATTACTGTGCAGACTATGTATTTATGTATGTAGGTATGTATATGAAAGAATTCCCATGAATAAAGAACAAAATAGGGGAGGTGATGCTGAAAGCTAACCAGTAGTAATTCTTCCACTGGCTCCTTGCCACTCAATCGTCCACCCACCACACTGGTAACCCAAATTATCAGCATGGCTGCCCGCAACTAAGATATTGTGAGATTTCTTAGGGAGGGGTAGCAGCAGCTGTCCAGTAGCAGATTTCCCATTCTTCAGCAGCACTAGTGATTTCCTAACAGCTTCTCTGGCCAACTCTCTGTGTTCCTGTTGAATGGCAGAACAAGGGGGAAAATTGGCTTCTAAAACCAAACAAATTGGCAAATTAAAATTACAAATCAAGCTAAAGCAAAAACTTGATATTGGAGACTAGAGAAAATTTACTTTTTTTCCAAGTTGATCAACCAAGCTAAGATCAGCCAAAGGTTTCTCAAAGAGACCCATGGAGAATTTCACACGTAGAATTCTTTTGACAGCATCATCTATTCTGCTCATTGACACAACTTGGCTGTTGACAAGAGCAGTTAGATCGCTGATGAATGGGGCGTAGTCAAAAGGAATCATCACCTGCAAAACATAAATAAATAAAATAAGTATGATCAATCTCATCTGAGAATTTACATGCATGCCACATAGTTCTGATGTATTTACATATCTAACACTTTTAAGTTTAAGATTTACGTTTATAACACTTGGATGTCCATAAACCATGAATCAAAATAAGTTAGTAAAAGTAGTAGTTTTGATGGAATATTAAAGATTTGAGCAATATGTAGATACGTGAAAATTACATGGTTTGCAAGTAAATGCCCCAAAAGGGGAAAACAGTATTATGTTACTAGTAGAAAAGAAAACCGACCATGTCAATACCAGCATTGACTCCAGCTTGGACAGAGTAAGTGTAGTTTGCACCAGGAGGACTAGTTATCCTATCAATGCCTTGCCAATCTGAGATAACAAAACCCTGAAATATTTTAAAAGTATAAGGGCAGATAAGTAAAATAACAAATGAACCCATTAAAAAAAACTTATATATTGCTACCTTAAAATGCAGTGTGTTCTTGAGGAAGCTGGTGATCATATCATGATTAGCATGCATTTTAACCCCATTCCAGCTAGAGTACGACACCATGATTGTCGAAACACCTCTGACGATTGAGCTATAGTATGCGGGCATGTGGATACTTAATAATCCCGGGCGATTGATGAGGGTATTGTTCTCATTAATACCCTTTTGAGTCCCACCATCGCCAACATAGTGCTTGGCACAGGCCGCAACCTTGTCACTGATTAATCAATTGTATCATATGATTTATTTATTTTGTCAGGTAAAATAAGTTGTGCAACAGTGCAAAGCCTAACTCAATTAATAAAAATAAAAGATATAGTAGCAATGAAAGGTTCATTAATCATTTGAAGGACTTGAAACGAAAGGGAAATTGACGAATTAAAATAATAGCTCGGGTGGACATGGGACTGCTTTAGAATTTTGATCTTGATATTTGGAATTTAGATCTTACTTTTTAGAAACATAGGGAGTGCCCTTTCTATAGTTTGCAGGGACATCTCCTTGTAGGCCAGTTATTATCTCAGTCATTGCTTGGACAATTTTGTGGTCTTCACTATAGCTTTCAAAACACCTACCCCATCTAGGATCTCTACAAACCTGAAGCAGAGAGGATGAGTGTAATTAATTAACCAACTCCCTAGGAATAATCTAAAAAATGCAAAGTAACTAATTACTTCCTGGCAATAATATAACAGACAAAAGGTAAACTTGCAATATTGTAGTTGAAACATTGCTTACTGCAATGCATGGAGCAAATGTGTAAGGAATGCCTGTAGCCCTCACTTCAAGAGCAGTTGCTGCACCAATCCGCTTCACAAGCTCAGGATCCCTATAATAGAATAAAATCATAACAAAATAGTGATTATATATATATATATATAACTGCAATGCATGGAGCAAATGTGTAAGGAATGCCTGTAGCCCTCACTTCAAGAGCAGTTGCTGCACCAATCCGCTTCACAAGCTCAGGATCCCTATAATAGAATAAAATCATAACAAAATAGTGATCTTAATGATGACTTCAGTTTGATTTTGTGCCCCCTCAATATATGCTAAAATTAATAAGTACGGGACTATCAAGAACAGATTTTCTCGGCTCATGTCGGTTAGATCATTAAGCTAAAGTGCATAAGATTGTAGGTTTTAAACTTAAGGGGTGTTTCATGGTTTGATTCGTCAAGCGATCATATAAAGTTCTATGCAGTTAATTAAACAGGCTAGTAAAGGCATCGATCCTCAACTTAAATATTATTTAACAGAATACTTGTTTTGAAGGTTAAAACAATAAAAAAAATTATCTGCTTAATTTTTTGGAGAAATAAGTTGAGATATACCATCAAAACCTTACTCAGACAATGAACTCTTAAATTACAGAATGAGGTTGAAAAATAATTTAACAGAAAGCTGAAGAATACCTACCTAGTAGCACCAAGATACTCAGACAATGAACTCTTAAATTACAGAATGAGGTTGAAAAATAATTTAACAGAAAGCTGAAGAATACCTACCTAGTAGCACCAAGAGCAATATTGTGAGGAAATATAGTTGCGTTATAAACATTATTATGGCCATGAATTGCATCAATTCCATATAACATTGGAATCCCAAGACGTGTTGACAAAGCACCCTTCTGAAAATCATTTACCATATTCACCCAAGCCTCTGCCGATGCCTGGGGAGCAGGCACACTCCCCCCGCCACTTAATACACTACCTGAAGAAAAAAATTCTCAGAATTAAGAAAATAAGGAGCCTGCATTTGAAAAAAAAGGGGGGACACTTACAGATGTAGACAACAATTCTTATGTATTTACATATCTCATGCCTACCTAAACTTCCATATTTATACACAGACTAAATCTTTAATATGAGCTAAAAAATGCAACTATTTACCACTTTTAAAAAGTGAAATTCACAATTTCATGCATGTATGTGTGTAAATATGGAAGTTTAGGTGTGAGATATGTCAATACATAAGAATTTCATGCTAGATGGTATGTAGATATCTCAAAAAAAAAAAAAGTAATATTTTACCAATGAAGTAGTCTTTCATGACTTGTGCCGATGCAACCTTCCGTTCGATCTGCGTCATCTGGCCAATCTTCTCCGCAAGGGTCATCCGCTTCATCAAATCCTTAATTCTAATCCCGATAGGTTGATTTGGATCTTTGTATTTCAGATACTCAGCATCTCCAATTGAAGCCGAGCAAGATAAAAGTAGAATGAACATCAAGCAAGCATTAAAATCCGCCATCCCTCACTATTATACCTTATCAGATCACCCTGTAAAACTGGGAAAAATGATTGATTCATGTTAGAAAGGAAAGTAACCCCTTCCATTAAGAAAAACAATGCAATGGTGATCTGATAAATTAAAGAAACATGTGCATTCATCAGTCTGTGGAGGAGAAGAAGAACAATAGTGGTCAAAGATTTTGTGTAACATGAGAGGAAGGCAGTCGAGAAAATCACATCAATAAAAGTGATGACATATTTAAAATGCAAAAAGAAGGGTAAAATCGAAGGTCAAACACAAATTTAACAGCTTTCAAGATCTTTATTTACTAAGTTGGATAGAAACCACGCAAATGATCCATACCAATTGCATCTGCTATTTTAAAAATTGGAAGAAAAAAAATACTTGTAAGAATATCTGGATATGAACTTTATAAATGTAGGGCTAAAACACAAATTTGACAACTTTCAAGATCTTGACCTATTTAGTTAGATAGCACCCAAGCAAATGATCCATCCCTACCACTTATATGTGCTGTTTTAAGAAATTGGAAAGTAAAAAAACAAAAAAAAAATTTTGAACATATATTGATATGAAACTTGTAAGAAATTAAGAATAGAAAGGCTGCTGTTCATGATAAGAAAACATTTGGTACAAACCGAATGATGTCTACATTACTCCTTTAGGGAAAAACAAAAAAATAAATTTTGTTTAAATGTCTTAGTTTATGTTCAAAATCTTTTTACTTTCGAACAAATCTCTGCTTATAATTTTTATCAAAGTATCCTAATAAAAGGCAGCATACCTTAGCCAATGATTGGAAGCATCAGCTTAAAAATACTGACCAAAATTTAGGGTAGGATAAACTTCAAAGCACTTGGATTTTTTAAATATGGTTGCAATCGAAATTGCAAACCCATCCTAATCTCTTTTTGTTTAGATGTAAGCTTAAAGTTAAAGCCAAACATTTTCGCCATCATGCTTCAACAGCAGCTGCAGCACATAAAATGGACGGCTCAAAAAATATCTTAAAAAGTAAAAGTTATTTCACTAAACAAACTTACGGAAAAGGTGAAAACTCCCCTTTAAAGATGTTTAGAGATGACACAGAGAGAGAGAGAGAAATAGATTCAAGTACTTGATGTGAAGAATATGCTAAAATGGAGAAGAACTCTAAAACTCCACTGAAAGGCCAAAGGATCATAGAATCCGCTGAAGTTTGTTCGAAGAACAGCCACATAAATGACTAAAATGGCAGGAAAAAACAGGGGAACTGTTGAAAAGCATGTAACCATGCTTCTAAAACCAAGAAAAAAACACGCATTGGAGAACCGAAATCATCTGCTCATGGTTTCAAAAGGCTTTCAGTTAAGAATAAGAAATCCTTCACTCCAAACATTAGAGTTAAGCATAATAGAAGCAACGGTAGATGAGTTGAGGATGACTCACGTTAGGGAAGAAGCAGAAGAAGGAGAAAAAGATAGAACTAGCTCCTGGAATGCTCAGAGCTTCTCCTGAGAAATGGAGGAGAATAAGGCGCATTTGGTGGAGAAAGTGAAGTGGAACACAGCATATAAAAGCAGCAAAGATTTTCCCTTTTTTCTTAATCAATTAAATAAAATGAAATATAAAATTCCCAAAAAAAAATAAATAATTAAGTTAAATGAATTTTTTTTAAGAAGATTTGCATGGCTACCACTCAATTTCTAAAATTTTTTATATATTTACATAAAGGACCTAAACGTTTAGAAATGTTAACATTACATTTAAAATATCATAATTACTATTTTTTAAAAAATAATAAACTTTTTAATATATAAACTTAAACCACCAAAGTGAGATGATCATAAATAATAAAATTTAAATTTTAGAGATATAAATACTTAAAAATTGAAGATATGTATGTAAATTTCTCTTTTTTAAAAATATGATTATTTGATCTCTTTTCTGAATTTAAATATACTTTAATCTTTTTTTATTCATTCTTTAATATTTGATTAATTTTTATACTAAATTTATGGATGATAAATTCTTAATTAGAAATTAAGAAATATAATAAATTAACTCATATTGTATAAGAAAATGGCACTAACTGATGTTTTAGTTTGAATTAAGATAGCAAATCATTAATTAGCTAAATATCTTAAAAATATAAATCATAAATCTGTAAAAATTGAGGGATTTATATACATACTACATGTTTTTTATGTCTTCTTATATTTAGTATTTAAGCATTGATATGCATGTATATGATATTTTAAGATCATTGTCATTGTCAT
>NEWO01000023.1:146622-158527 GCA_003013225.1 Phalaenopsis aphrodite | reverse complement strand
TGCGTGTCTGTGCGTGTCTGTGTGTGTGTGTTTGTCTGTGTGTATACACACACATACACACACACTTCTATGTATTGCTTATCTTTTGGCATTTTATATTTGAGGAAATTTGCATTTTAAAATTTTGTTCCTCATTTCATTTTTGTTTTGGAAGCAATGATAGAGGGCACCTTATGAGGGCATTTTTATCATAAGAAACCAAAGAGTTGGAGGCATTGGAGGCAATAGCATTGGCTTTGTCAGTATACCTTAGCACAATATCTCTCATAGTTGGTTGAATTGAAGGTTTAAAATCCCTCACGCATGAATTTTCTAAAAAAATAAAAACTTCTAATAACTACCACACCTAGTTTATCAGCAGATTATTTAATAAGCTACAACTGACCCAAACACAAACAGACAATCTTCCCTCTCACCATTATTCAAATTAAACCCTAAACTCAACTAAAACTCATCTTCCCCCTCAAAGCAATTATCAAGTCTTAACCGGTTCTGTCTTGAGCCCAAAACCAAAAGGATACAGAGGGTCATAATGCGGGTCACCAACATTCATCGGTAACTGATCAACAGACCTAAACCATGTCCTCGAGAGAACGCCGGAGAACCCAAAGTCTCCGAACAACACATCGGCGACACCCCGCCCTTCCGTTCCCGGCAACCACGCGGCCACGAGCGCATCGATCGTTTCGACGTAGGGTTCGATCACAAGAGGCCTTCCGGATATAAGCAGCACCGCACATTTGATTCTTCTGCACACGTTCTGTATTATACTTGGTCCAGGAGCTGGGATGGTGAGGTTCATGTTGTCGCCAGCGGACTCTGCGTAAGGAAGCTCGCCAACAGCGATAATGGCGTATGAGAATTCATTGCTGTTGAGATAATTTGAATCTGGATTTTCAGAGTAGACAATCTCGGTGTCGTGGTCGACGGTAGATTTGATGGCATCGAGCACCGTCGTTCCTGCGCCGAAGAAGAGGTGAGTGCAGAAGTTTGAGTTTTTCGTGTTAGAGTGATAGAGATGTTGCATGCGAAGAATCAAAGGGGGGTATAATTTGATGAATTTTAGCAGAGGTTTATAATTGCTTGTAAATCAAACATCGGTTTACAAATAGCGAGGATATTGGGAGTTTATAATACCTTCCTGTAACCTATCCTACCTGTAACTTCCAGGTTACGTAGGTTATATGGAGGATATTGGGAGGTTATAACCACGTTATATCTCCTGTAACCTCTCTATAAGCTATTGGTTATAGACTTAAGCAGCTCTGCATCTGAGTACTATGTATTTACATATCTAACACCTAAAGTTTACTTTTTTACACACACAGAGAGAGAGAGAGAGAGAGATAACCTATTGTAAGATTGTTCCCGCCAAGTCCTTGCCACTCAATAGTCCAACCACCACATTGATAACCCAAGTTATCAGCATGGCTGCCTGCAACTAAAATTTTTTTAGCCTTCTTAGGGAGGGGAATCAATGGTCCCTCGCCACTCTTTCCATTTTTCAGCAGCACAAGTGACTTTCTCACAGCTTCTCTGGCCAACTCCCTGTGTTCCTGTCGAATGCCAAGCACATCAAACCCAATCAAAATTCGGCATTTACATACACAGCACATAATTTTTCTATATTCACATGTGTCACGGCTAAATACTATTATATTTGCAGACATGACACTCAAATCTTTATTATCAGGTCAAAAATATCATTGTTGTAACTTTTTAAAAGTGAAATGTACTTTTAAACTCAAATATGTAAAACACAGAAGTTCTATGTATATAAATATGAAAGTTTAGGTGTGAAATATGCAAAAATACATAGGAATTGTGTGCTATGTCTGTAAATTTACCTTACTTCACGAAATAATTAAGATATTAAGAGTGCATGAAGAAATGTGCAGACCTTTTTTCCAACCTCAACCTCCAAGCTAAGATCTGCATATGGATTCTCAAAGAGACCCATTGTGAACTTCACCCGAAGGATTCTTCTAACAGCATCATCAATTCTACTTATTGGAATGATGTCTTCATTCACTAGATTGGTCAAATCTTGGATGAATTCAGGATAATTGAATGGAATCATTATCTACAAAATTTTTCAAATAAAAAAATTGCAAAAAATGCCAAAAAAAAAAAAAGAGTATTAAGGTCCCATAACACAATCAAATCACTCTACTTTAAATGTTGTGATAGAAAAGGTAAACCAACCATATCAATTCCTGCAAGAATTCCGGCCTGGACAGAATAAGTGTAGTTGGCATCAGGGGGAGTGGTTATCTTGTCAATGCCTCCCCAATCTGATATTAAAAATCCCTATTTATGCATTAAAAACACTAAATATGTAAATTTCTCATGGTAAAGTCATAAGAACAAAAAAAAATTACTGAATCTTGAGGGAGAACTCAACGGCATTCCAACTCCAGAAAAATAACATTGCAATCATAGTCAAGTGCCACTGTTATTGTAGAAAGAATACATGCCTGATCTCATTTGCCACCCAATTCTTCAAAAAATTAAATATTTTATGATTTGGCCCAACCTAAAAGAAGTTGATTCTGCTCAAGCTTACTAAATAAAACTAGGCTTAGATTTTTATTCCTTAATGTTGTATAGAGTCTAGAGCGACACATTTATTGCAATATGCTAACCCGGAAACGAAGCTTGTTTTTCAGGAAATCAGTGAGGAGGTAATGGTTCTCATGCATCTTAACACCATTCCAACTTGAGTAGGAAACCATCACGGTAGAGACGCCTTTGATGATGGCATTGTAATAAGGAGCCATATGAATACTAAGAAGCTCATGGAAATTTGTAATTGTGTTATTCTCATTGATTCCCAAATGTGTTCCACCATCACCAACAAAATGCTTGGCACAGGCAGCAACTTTTGTTCTATGTAACATAAAACAAAATAGTCGCAATTAGGTAATGCAAAATGTGTGAATTTTGTTTATTTCCAGTCATATTTATATGGATTATTTGTGATGAATTCTTACTTTCCTCCAACAAAAGGAGTTCCTTTGCGCGAGTTTGATGGGATATCTCCTTGTAAGCCAGAGATAATCTCTGTCATCATTCGCACTACATGTGGATCTTCACTATAGCTTTCATAGCAACGGCCCCATCTTGGATCTCTACAAACCTATAAAAGCTCAAGAAGTAGAGATAGATCAACATATGTGGATGGAGTCTTTGATATGTTATTTACATACATAGCAGCCGAAACATTGCTATTTGTAAAACTAGCACACTCTTGCATCTATTTTTCAAATTCCAAATAGTTTGATCATGACACGCATAAAAACACAGGTTTTAATTTAAAAAAATGTCCTGGATACTAATTTTTTAAATACTAAAAATTGTGTGCTATGTAAGTAATTATCTCTTTGATATGTTATTTGAAATTAACATAAGACAAAAGTATATTAAGATTCATTACCGCGACGCATGGAGCAAAAACATAAGGAATGCCTGTTGCTCTAACTTCAAGAGCAGTTACAACCCCAATTCTCTTCACAAGTGTTGGATCTCTATGACAAATTAATATCCTCACTGGTAATTCATACTTTCAAAAAAGGAACAATGGTTGAAAATAGAAATATCAACTTAAGCAAAGTTCTTAAATAACAGCTCAAGTTTTATATGAAAAAAATTAACATTTTTCATGTAAATTCAAACATAATTGAAGTAATGTGGAAAATATTAGCATCAATAGGAAGCAAAATAATAATTATATGCACTATGATGACAGAAGAAGAGACCTGGTGGCTCCAAGTCCAACATTATGTGGAAATATTGTAGCTTTATAGACATTATTATGGCCATGAACTGCATCAATCCCATAAATCATCGGGATCCCTAAACGAGTAGATAGAGCCCCCTTCTGAATCTCATTCACCAAATCCACCCAATCCTTAACAGATGCCTTTGGAGCAGGCACATGACCTCCACCACTCAACACACTTCCTGCACTATGTTCAAGGAGAATTTACATGCATAGAACACAAATCTTATGAATTTACATATTTCACACCCAAAATTTCATATTTACACACACAATACTCAAATCTTTAATATGACGTAAAATTACTACTTTAACAGTGAAATACACATTTTCATGCAGAGGTTTAAAGCACCAAAGTGCTATGCACCTAGCCATGAAAGTTTAGGTGTGAGACATGTAAATACATAAGAATTATGTGTTCAGGATGTAAATTTCCTTATTTTCAATTAATATTACTTTTCTTACCGTCATCATTATTTCAGTCTATCTAAATATAATTTATGAACATAAAGTACCAATAAAATTCTCCTCCACAACTACTGCTGTAGCATTTTCCATGGCAATTTGTGCCATTTGACCAATCTTTTCCTCAAGAGTCATCCTGTTTAAGAGATCTTTTATTCTAACATTCAATGGCTGTTTTGGATCTTTATACTTGAGATAATCTGCACCTCCTACTGTCATGCTGCCCCATAGGAACAGCAGTGCAAAGATAAGAGTTTGTGTACTTCCCATCTTCAAATATTACCACAATCTGCAGGAATTGTACAAGATACAGGAAATTTAATGATTTGGAATTCATGGTATTTTAAAGTACATAGCGTGCGGTATCCGCATGTGCAGGTTGGTGGTATTCACCACAATACTACCACATTGCCACCAAATCCACACTTAATATTTAATTGTATCTAACACTCTATTTTTCAAACATTGTATAGATAGGTGGATTTAGTTAGTCTAATCAAGGAAACTAAATCGTCGGTTTGGTAATTCTATCTACCACATGTTTCTACTTCTTTGGATAATAATAGAAACAATTTAAGATGTTTTATTTATTTTACACATTTAGCAAATACTTATTTTCATTTGTTCCCTAGAGTTGATAGTGCAGATGAGGACAGACGTAGCCAGAGTTTGAAATTAAATATTTTAATATTTCTCATTGTAGTTGTACTTGTCTTTGTCATTTTTTTATTTCTTCTGGTACTCATGAGAGTGTGAGAACTGTATGTCATCTTTTGGAACTTATCTGTGATAATTATATGTTTCTGCACTATATGTTTCTGTACTACCAATAAACTATTCTGAATAAGTTGCCTCAAATAGTTTTATCAGACGAGCAGGAATGTCATTTAACCACCAATAAACTAATATGAATAAGTTGCCCCAAACAACAAGTCAGATTATTCTGATAATCTGCAGATTATCAGATTATCAGAATAATCTGCTTATTAGCAGATTATAAATAATCAACAGCTGCGCCAAATAGACCCTAAGTCTGAATGAAGTTTTTGTAGTTGTTTGTAATGGTTGGTGCAGAATTATTGTTAAAAAACTACATTTTTGCAAAAAATTATTATAGGTATTATATATTTTTTTCCCTTTTAAAATGTAATGCAATAGTTTTTTATGGCTACTATGTTTTATTAAAAAAATTACTACAAAAAAAAATTGAAAAGCATGCAGTACCGTGGGAAAAAGCTCGATGAAAATAGACTTAAAAAAATGGTTTATATGGATTCCAACACAAATAAATTAATGAAATTTAGTTGTTTATTTATTAAATAAATAAAATTATAATTTTACCAAATATTTACCTCATTTACTCTAACAACATGGTACAGCATAACCCAACCCAAACAATTAATACCGAAGAGAGCCGACATGGTCAAGTAAATATATCGGAAAAACCTAGGGAGTTTTACATATCTACCACACAATTCTTATCTGTTTACATATCCAACACCTAAAATTTTATATTTATATTTATACCACTTTAGTGTTATAACCTATGCATAACAATATGCTTTTGACTTTTAAAAATTGGTCAAGTGAGCTTTTTTGTGATGCTAAAGATTTGAGTGATATGAATATAAATATTAAAATTTAAGTGTTAGATATATAATTACATAAGAATTAAGTGGTATGTATGTAAATTCCCCATAATAATAATAATAAGGTTCCTAAGAAAAAATTCAAAATTTTGGATCCAATTGGTGTAATATATTCTAAAACAAGGATTTAACACCCAACTTTTTTGAGGATATAAATATCCCTCAAAATAGGGATATTTGCGTTCATACCGCATAATTCTAATGTATTTACATATCTAACACTTTGGTGTCATAAACTTATGCATTAAAATGGATATTTCAGTTCTAAAAATATAGGAATGGTAGAATTTTTGATATAATGCTAAATATTTAAATGATATGCATATAAATATGAATGTCTAGCTTTTACATGTATGTAAATGCCTCATCTTTCAAATATAATAATTTCATTTTTTTTAAATGCATAAGATCAGTCTATATCAAATGGATGAAACTATTTTTGAGATAAAAATAATCAGATGATAGTAAAGAAACAAGGCTTTCAATTATTTAGATGGCGACATCTCAATGAAACCCTTATCCACCATTAAAAAAAATCGGAAAGAATCCAAACGAAATAACAGAGAAGAACGGAGGCAAAAAAGTAAAGCAGATTCCAATCAAAGCATGCATCGCTTAAATGTTTGGAAATCTAGATGAAAGTAAAGCAGATTCCAAATTAATCTTTGAAATTGCTATGCAGCACTGTAAAATAAATGAAATATATCACCACTGCAACAAGAGAGAGAGAGAAAGAGAGGGTGAGGAGTCTCACCGGGCATAGCGAAGAAGAAACTGAGAATGAGGGAGAGGAGAGGAATGGAGGAAGAGGATTGAGGAAGGAGTCGGGGGTTTTATAGCAGAGGGGAAGGGTTCGGGTGAGAAAGTAGGAGGGAGGGAGCCTCCGAATACGAAGTGGAGGAGTGGAAAACGAGCAGGTATAAATTTACAGTGATTGGGACAACTTTGGCGGAATCTCTGTTGCTTTCTTTTTGGATCGAATATGAGTAAATTTTGGTCAAAGGGTTAAATAGACTTGAATATAAGAAGCTTAGTGTTTCTATGGTCTATGACACTTTTTACCCAAGTGATAAATTTTATGGATTGGATGAAATTTAAGCAAGTCTCTTAGATCCTCAGTTGTCATGGGGTACAGTTTAACCAAGGCTTTATCAAATGGCTTGGATGAAATGTAGGCAAGTCTCTTATATCCTCAGCTACCATAGAGTTTAGTCTGACTATTTTTGGATTGAGTTTGAGTCAATATGGCTTACAATATCATATATTGCTCACAATGGATCTAAGCTTGTTTAAACCAGATTAAGGTCCAAAAGCCATAGGGATTGGATTCAACAATTGTATTATTATATGAGGACATGTCTGAGCAAATTGAAATCTTAATTGTGTGATCATGTACCACTCGCATACGCTCTAACATTGCCATCTTACCCTATGGTCCTCAATAGTGAGTGATGATGATCAATTCATTCCATCCTTAAGAGCTTTGAGGGGGAGGGGTTGTAGACAACAAGAGATGCATATGAAGTGGTTTCGACCTCTTAAGCTTCAAACTAGCAAAGAAACTAGCCTCAACTTTGGGTCAAAGTCACTCTGATTTTGGAATGCCCTTAAGAGTTTAGGAAGGTTAGAGTTGTGAGAAATTTGGGAAAATGCTTGCTAAGTTGACCAGTCTTGAATCCATGGGTTCTGATTAACATTTGGGCGCACTTAAGTTCATCTAATAGCTTATATTAAGTCCAGACAAGTTCTTTACTTCCTAAACTATACTTATAATAATTGGAAGTTTCACCCATCAAGATATTGACCTCTTTGGCCTAGTGGTCTCACAGCTTTTCCCCAACGGTGTAACTTCCCAAGTGGTTTTGTTGAAACTCCAACTGTTACACCACAGGGTGCATCAATGTTTAAGACTTCATGTTTATTTTACTGAGGGGTTTCACAATCACCCACATTGAAGTAATTGACGTCCACATTAGTTCTCTTACCCTTAATCATCCATCATGCAGATTGGATTCTATAGTTGCCCCTTATATATTCAAGAGGTGGCTCTCACCATATACCAAAAGGTGGCTCTCACCATATACCAGTTTGCCCCATCATGAGTTCAAAAGTTTGCCCCCATATCATAGCACTTTATTATGTATGAGACTTAGTTCTTATCTTCAAGCTAGTGTATGTTCTGGTACCATTTATAACAAACTGAAATCTCACCCATCGATATATTTTTTGCTCTGGCGTTGTAGCCTTACGGCTGTGACCTAATGGTGTAACTTCCCAGAAGGTCACCCATTCTAGGAGTGCCACAAGACCAGCACACGTAACTATAGATTTTCTATCATAACTCTAACAGCTACACCAAAATGTCTCAATATTTAAGAGTTCATATTCATTTTACTTAAGGGGTTTCACAACCCTCGGGTTCAATTTTATTGAGGTTAGATTGAGTTGAATCAATATGGTTAATGTGAACCTAATTATGACATGTTGGATCTAAGCCCAATAGTCATAGGCATGTGAATGGTCTAAATCAAATTTAATTAGATTATACTATTAATTAGCTTAATATAGCTTATATGTACTCTCTTTGATTAATGTTTGATCAAGCCTAATTGAACCAATAATTGGGTCATTGTGGGAATGAGATTTATTCCAATTATTATGTTAGGACCAAGAAGATTGCTTAGCCAAACATGCTCAAGTATATATTGGATTTAGTTTGTTTTGGCTAGTGATGATCCATTTTGATCCATAATTGGCCTAAGTCCCACTAGGCTCAATCGGGATCCAAGGAGAATGGACTTGTCTTAAATCACCCAAGTTGATTAAAGTTAGATTGGGTTTGGTTGCAAGTTATCTCATGTGATTCTAATGACTCAACATGAGCCAGAGACCAAAATTAGTTCAATTGATATTTGGCTTTTGATTGAGGGACTCAAAAAGAGCTCTTTATATTTCTTAAAGCATTCAGGATCAATTGAAACTCACTCCTTAAATTTGAGCTAAAAGTTGTCTTAAAAACTCTTAACATGACTTATGGTCAAAGCTGTTTGACCAAGCACATAAGTGGGTATGGGTAGGTCTAAATTTAAACCTAAGGTTGTTAGCTTTATTTAAAACCCAAGTTGGAATGGTTTTAGATTGATTTTGAATTGATTTATTAAATGATATTTGGTCATATTGTTTAACGAAAGAGCTTAGAGACCTAAAATTAGTTTAAAAAAATGTCCGATAAATACTACAAAGTTTAGTCATAAGAAATCAACATTTTAGAAAAAGTAGATATCTAATATTGGTGGATTCAAGGCATTACTGAGGGTTGACTTGGTTGAATAGGGTTGATCAAGCCTAATTGACTCAAATGAGAGACGGGGAGAGTGTTTAGGGTTACTGTAATGTATCCTAAAACAGTAGTTTTGACTTTAGCTTCATTAAGTCCAAATAAGGTGCCCAAGGCTTAACTTGGGCTTAAATAAGCTGGGTTTGAGTTAACTTTCCTAATTTTAACATGTACTTCTCATTGACATTCTAACTAGTTTGAACAAGGTACCGGTCATTGTGAGTTCATTAGAGTAGCCCAAGAGAAAATAAATTTGATTTGTGTTAGTCATTCACGAAGCACTAGTAGAAAACCACACATAGCCCAATAAAAAGTCATGCCTATAAGAGTGATGGCAGAGGGTTTAACAGATTTTGCCCATACACATATAAATGAGATTAAAACATGTTGGATGTGATTGAAAAATCCCTTCATAACATCACATCAACTCAAATGAATCAATTTATTTGGTATGCGAACACTAAGTTTGAATGGAATTAATCATAATGCTTGTTATCAAGGAAATGATTATAAAAAGACAAAAGAATATCCTTTAATTTTAAAATCTTTAAGAAAAAGGCAAAGGAAATTCGATGTGACAATATCAGAACAAGATATCTCAAGCTACTTACCTAAATAAGTCATGATCCTTCACTGACGAATACTTATAATGATGTGGATGTTAAGCAAATAATGATAATTGTTCCTAAATGAAGATTGCATGTAGAGGAAGAATTCCAAAAAAAGATATCACCCTCATGACAACAACAATATATCAAGAACTTTGGTAGATAATGAGATGCCTTAAAAGATAATTATAATGAACATTTTTAGGTTGACAAAATCAGTCATTTAAAGTAAAGGCTAAATCTAAATATACACCTCAAACTTTTTTACCATTTCAGAGAGGCTAGATGTATGGATGGATCGACTAGAAATATATTTTAGTTGTGTGGGTGTTCCCCCATATATATTTTATAGTGAGTCAAACTGCTGATCATTTTTTCATAAATCCCATCATTGAGTTCCTTATTTTGACGATTTTATGCTTGTAGAAGGTTTTTGTGTTATATTTTAAAAATAGATGTGTTTAGCGCATCTCAAGAACAAAAAAAGATTAGTTAAGTGGATCAAAGCCTTGAGATCTCCTTAGGCTCGCAAAGAAATAAATTAAACAAAATTTAGGCAATTAAAAATGAATGAAAATCCTATCCTGAGATAGACATTTGCACATGTTAATTATGAAATATATAAAATTATAAAAATATTTTAAGGAAATCTAAGCTTGATATGAGATTACTTGAGGGCAAGTAATAAGTTTGCAAGAATTGATGTGAATAAAAGTTGTGATATTTTTTTTCATAAATCTCATATTATAGTTTATTATTATTATTATTATTTTATGCTTGTTGAAGGAATTTTTGTTATGTTTTATATGATACATGTGTTGAGCACTCTCCGCGCAGTATGGATGATAAAGTGGCTAAAGGGCCGCCGGCAAACCCTCAACAAGGAGAGGCATGGTATGCAAACGCACTTTCTTGGATTGACGGCACAATGCGTCCAAGGGAAGTTTGCCTGCCTCACTTTACGGAGCGTTCGACAAACCTGTGCCGCAATCGAGCGAGCATATGTTGGCTGTCATCGCACCATGCCCTGTTACACAAATCAATGAAATTAGAAGGACTTGTTACCAAAATTTAGCTCTAACCATATAAGAACATATAATTGAAGCCTAAGGGGAACTCTTGGCTGTGGAGGCTTTCCTTTTTCCTGGTTTTAGAAGATTCTTTATAAATCTTAGGTTTTCTATGTCGGTTCTCTTTGGACAAGATTTTTGTGTTGTTTTCTTTTAGTCATAAATAGTTGTGTGAGAGAGAGAAATTTATGTGCAATTATATGAGGAGGATTGCGATGCATTGCAATAGGTGATTGATTCTGGTTTGAGTTTTTTGTAACTTCTTATTTTATTTTCTTTTATGTGTTCAATGAAAATTTTTGTGTTTTATGTACTGATACATAGTAACTAAATTTTATTCACGCTCTATTAATATTAGACATGTGATCTCTTCATTATTTTCTCCTTGAGTTTTTCCAAAGTTGTTTTTCTATGTTTTGGATTTCATAAGTTGATGTGCTAATTTTTTCGATCGTATTTTATTTTTGATTAGGCCAATTAAAAAGTTAAAACTCCTTGTGATCTTAGAATCCTAACTGTTAACTAGAATAACAAGCAGGTTAAGATATGTCACCAAGTAAAATAGATCTGTTATGAGTAGTAAACTAAAACTTAACAAGCTAAGCAAGAGAAAAAACTACGAAAAAATATTCAAGTAAGAAAAAAAAAACTACAAAAAAAATTGTGCATTCCAATAACATTTTTTTAATGTATTAAAAAAATATGATATCGAGAAAGCTTGGTTCATATTTTCTTAGATGATGCCATTCTCATTCAAAATAAATAAAATGATAACTTTATGGAAATGCTTTGCTTGCTTAAAGATGATGAGATGTTTTTTAGATACCAATGATGTAAGACTATCATTGGCAAAGATGTTAAGATAGTTAAATAAAAGTATGATGCATTTAGCGGCCACTGCTTAAAAGATAAAGGCCCCAACTAAATGTATATTATAGTTAGGAATATCATATCATTGTAGCACTGGGCTCATAAAAACAATGTCAGAGCTAAGG
>NEWO01000023.1:116327-145596 GCA_003013225.1 Phalaenopsis aphrodite | reverse complement strand
GAAAAAAATCACATTTATTCTTTGTATTATCGTTTCTGCTTCATCAGGAGGCTACAGGCGGTTTCCCGTCTTCACTGCGGCAGCTTGGCGAAGCAGGCGGCGAGAAGGTGCCCTCTTCTTTCCCACAGTTGCAATATTCAGTGAATCTGAAAAAAAAAGGAAGCTTTTGAAGGATCAACATGAACGGAGCTTGCCCTTTGTTTTCTGCGATTTACCCAACAAAGACCGCTCCTTTCATTCTTCATCGACCAGCAAAACCCTACTCCATCCACTCCTTCACTGGGGTCAAGTTGCCACAGGCTGGAGCGTTTCCTTTGGCGATGCCCTGGAGAGTTGGAAGCCTAAATGAAGTCATGGAGGTGGAAATTGAAACCGAGAATGCCGTGAATGTGGGGGAAGTTGATGGATTACCAGATTTGGAGAGGAAATTGGATGGGGAGGTACTGGAAGGGAGGATGGAGGCTTTAGAATCTAATGGAGAGTATTTTGGTAAGAAAAAGAAGAAAGGTGGTGATTCGGAGGCCAACGACTACGATAGATTCAAGATGAATAACGGCAGAGAGGTGGGAAATTCGTACCTTTTTTCTCGAATTTAATCTGTTTTTTCTTCAAAAGTAGTCAGAGGGCGTGTGATCACTATTATCATAGAATTGTACAATGGAGAATCCGACGTACCCTGACGAACTTTGTGAACAAAACTAGTCCATGAAATGATTTCTTTCCTTTGTCTCTTCGGGTTTTGCTAGATGGGAGTGTATCATCTTTCCCTAATGGAGAAGACTAGCGTTACAATTTCATTTTGGGATGGGATATGTGTGAATTAAGTTAGAGATGATTCCCTCTTGTTGAAAATATTTTAGGTGAGTGCCAGTCAAATTCGGAGGAGAACAACTCTGAGTGGCAGATTATGGTAAGCAGAACGTCAAGAACCTCCTTTAACCTTGGCAGAAATAAGAAAATAAGGCAAACTTGGGCACAATCCTTTGAAACAGGTGCTTAGGTGCATTCAACAATCTCGGTGCAATGCTTTATTGATGCCAGTTGTTTTTTCATAGATTGATTTTTCTCCTCTTTTTTGTGATCATAACATTAAACCTAATCAAAACTTGCGTTCGTCGGTATCCAATTAGATTGCTTTATAAATTTTGTATGCTATTTTACATGAAACATATAGAAAAGAATTTAGTAAATCTTTGAGGAGTTTTATTTTTTGTAGCAGAAGTTGTGTATTAGCAATGTTCTCTGAAATAAATGTTTTAAACCTCATGCTGTACCAAACATGTTGTTATTTCTTTCAGGTGTTTGAGGAAAAAACATACTTAGTTGGTGTTGAATCTAAAGGTACTGAAGCTGATAACTTTGGGATTAATGAATCACTTAAGGAGCTTGCAAAATTAGCAGATACTGCTGGTCTTTTGGTTGTGGGTACGACACATCAAAAGTAAGATGGTACTCTTTTTTTTTTTTCTAACTAGTCAATTGACTTTAACATTTTTCTTTTTTAGGTTTACAATTTACATCCCTGTGATTATTTATCTGTTCTTTATTCACCATCTTATCCCTTTTCCTTTAAAAAGTAGGTCTTTTTAGTTAATGTTGGATGCTCTTCAATTTCAATTGCTTTCATAGGATAACTAATGAGGCCTATCTATATTTATTCCCATTATAAAATATTTGCAAAATTGATGATCCTATGCCAATTATTATCTATTTATTAAAATGTTTTAATTTTTATGGTCCAATAAATTTCCATATTAGTACACTTTAGAACCCTTCTTTGGATATCCGATTAAAATACCACTTTAGATATATCTTTGGTGCACTATTTAGCTTAATCATTCTTAAAGAAGATTACAATTAAAACTATGTAATCTATTAATATAGGAATTTGCAAATTCAAATTTATTTGCTTTGTGCATTACATTAGGATAAGTTTGATTTTTGTATTAATGAAAAATTTTACTTAATTAATTGTTGATTTATTCGATTGGCTGAAGTTAGAAAACATGTTTTGTGAAATTGTGAATTACTAGATTATATCATTTGATTGAATATAATTATAAATTATTATTGATTTTTTAAAATACATCATAAATCCTTTATTTATGATGATTTAATTTGTATGAATAATTTGATTTGAAATGAAAATATCATGCTTTTTATTTGCAAGCAATCGGATGAGCTCTTAGAATGATATGCCATCAACGAATACATGCAAACTTATTTGGTTAGGGCCAATTGGTTGCTAGAAATTTTTTGAAAAATGGTTTAAATGATCTGGTTGCTGACCTTACCATGCAATGACACAACTCAGCTGTTGTTGCATATTGGATAGTAACAAGCTTCCATGCTTTAACTTTTAGTTATTAGATAATGGCAAATACTGTTGGATGGCAATTAGCATCCAAGCCTCATTGAGAGTAGAGATAATGTCAAGTGAAATTTATGCAAATTTGGCGCAACTTGAGCTAAACTTTTTGATTTCAAGTTTCCAACTCAACTCAAGCTCTTTTAAAAATTGATTTTATGCAAAATAACTTGATTTCAAGTTAGCTAAATATTGATTTTGAGTTGAATTAAAATCAATACATAATTAATTATGTAAATAATGTAATATAAGTTATACATATTTTGTATCATACACAATATGCAATATTGAAAGTCTTATTTCTAGTTACATATCCAATCATGTCTGTTCAAGGCTACATTTCGAAATTGAATTGAGTTGATTTTCAATTTATTCAAAATTTGACCAAACTTTGAATGATTTTGAGTTTCAATTTTTTTAAATCTTTATTATGAGTTGTTAGATAACAACAATCATCAATATTACTCTATGAGATAGTAGATATTCGGTGCACTTAACTCTAACTAAGAGCTACACAATTTTGTGTAGTGGCGGGTGTCTATGGCTTAATGAATAGCGGCAACTTCCCAATTTTGATCGCGAGCTACCAAATAAAGGCAAATTCTATAGCATTAGTTGAGATTTATTGGCTTAAACATATAACACAACTCCAAAAGTGATTTTCCCATGGAGCAAGTCTTCTAGTTAGATAATTTTTTCGGCCATCACCCCTTATAATATTTTTTGTTCAAGGGACAAGCATATAAAACACGCTGAAGGGAAGAAATATTTCAGAGACATTCCTTGATAATGTTGAATGGAGCCGATGAACGTTGCTCTACTAGTTGCGCCAATGACTAGATATATGACTGATGTTGTGCGTTATATGTGGATTTCAGCCTAGTTTGGGATAGGATAGTCTGTTATGTTGCTTATTTGGGCCAATCTTCTTCTTCACATGCACATCACCCATTTGACAAAAAATTAGAATTAAAAGTTACATTGCATCTTAATGCTTGTGTAAACTTGCTAATTGATAACATATTAATTCAAATTTTTTGCATTGATCAAAGTATCACCCTTTGAAACTATGTAAAGAATGATGAACATAAAAGAAGCTAACAAGTAGAATCATTTTCTTTTTCTTTGTATATGTTTAGTTGTTGCAATACAAACATCCATATACAATAAAGGCTTTGGCCTTATTTGACGCCTCGGTATAGTTCCATTCCGGTCTAGAGAATGTTGACAAATCAAATTACCTATGTTTTGTACAATTGCGTCTCCGAAAGTTCTTCAAATGAAGCACCATCTTTTTTGTCATTTTCAGATCGCAACATCTCTATAGTGTCTGCCCATCTTACCACTCCGTTCTACTTTTTGCAGATAAATTTGTCTAAAATAGCCTTACACAATTTCCATTCTCTGTGGTAATCTCATTGTTGTCGCTGATCTGCCTCCGTAGCTCGAGCTTCGGCAACATAATTGTTGATCGTTGGACTGACCTCCCCTTCCATCTCGATGACTCCGATGACGTGGTGTTCTCTCTATGACTCTTTCAGCCACGACTAAGGAAAATATCAAAACTTCAGAACCAAATCAGGTAAAGTTGGAGGAAACAAAAATATTAGAGCTTCAAAACCAAACTAACACTATAACATATTAGGAGATCTGGGTTTCGTCAATGACCATCAATATTTATTGTAGAGCAACAAAGGCTAAGGATTGGGGTAGGGAAGGTGAGGAGGCAGAGAGGGATTGACGAGCTTGACAAAAATAGGGATAAAGATTTTGAAGGAGAGTAACTGGGTGATTAGGACTTTGTGGTTGGAGGAAGGGGCAGCTACAAAATAGGGATTTCTTCATTGATGTTGGGAGGAAAATGAAGGAACCGTTGACGGCAAGTGGGTCATGTCTGAATTGCTCAAAATGAAGGCATCAATGATGAGGCTTGTGGTGGATGTGAATGTGAGGATTGAGGAGGAGATGATGCATTAGATGATGAGAAGGATTTGAGTGGGGATTTTTGAGATGGCGGGGAGGCTGCAGCACATATGATAACAAACGAGGGATATTTTAATCTTTTGTGTTTGGAAAGTTACGATTAATAATGTATAAAAAATTTCTATTCAAATGGGTTATCACTTTTAATAGTTGGAACTTTATATCACTGTTTATGGTGAAGCAGCTTTTAAAAGGACCTTTTTTGAAAAATAAAGTTCTCTCAAACGAAGCCTTAACTAAGTATTTTACAAAGAAGGATCCTTGCAACAATCTTGAAGCTTGAAGTTGGTGTATTGAGTTCTTTATTATTCCCATATAAGACAATAATTGAAACGAACAAGAGCTAAGAGAGATAGTGGTTTTCTTGGCACTGAATTTATTTGATATTCCTTTTATATGGTCTTTAATCACGATGAAAAAGTGTCCAAGCTAAATTTCGTCGATCATTCATTGAGAATGATTATGATTTCTCTCATACATTTAATACGCAAACTGATAGTTGAATCTGCTTCACAACTAATTTTGTCTAAAGCTTTTCTACTGATACCTTGTACTCTTTATTTAGGCTTGCGGCTCCAAATCCTAAGACATATATTGGATCTGGAAAGGTTGCTGAAATCAAGAGTGCAGTTCATGCCCTTGATGTTGAAACAGTGATTTTTGATGATGAATTGTCTGCTGGGTAGGCATCTATCTACACCTACTTTGTTTATGTTACCATGCAATTATCATAGCTCTTTTTGGTTTTGGTGTATCATACAATGATGCATAAAGAGGTCTTGCTTGTTATACAAAATTTCTAGAATTACTAAAGTTTGCTCCAGTGCTATATATACGTGAAGCTCACATTAATGTTCTTCTTTCTCTTTAGTAGCAGATTCCTCCGGGCTGTGAAAATCAACTACCATTGCCATATTTTTGCTTTTCAAATTGAAGAGCATGAAAGTTATAAATTGATGAGACTTTTACAAATTTTCTACTTGACTGCACTCGTCATTCTCTTTCTTAGTTGAACAGGCTAGTTTAAGGCATGGTGGTTAATCTCCATCATCACCTCCCGCTTCCTGGAAATGATTTTATCTTGGCCCAACAAGTCTTTACTGACTTATGAATTTTACTTTATATGGTGCTTTCAGAATGAACCTAGTTTCAATTTGAACAAATACAATGCATAATTGACATGTTGTGGATGGTAGTTTTATCTTCCATTGAATAAAAAACATGAGCTTCTGGGATTGAAAACAAATAGTCATAGCTTGGTAGTTGTTCATGTAAAGCATAATTCTATCCTAACTAAATAGTTCATTCATGCATCGTGTTAAAGTATGGTTTTCGATGAGTTGCCTGATTACTAACGAAATAAAGATATTGCAGCCACATGTATAAATTGACAATTTATTTTGCAGTTGTACTGATTTATTATGTAGAAACAATCACACATGCATCCACATGTGCATGGTCTTTTCAACCTCTTTTGATATGATCCAAGCTTGCTTGAATATTGGCTGAAAAACAAATTTGATCCTAAAACCACCTCTTGTTTATGAACTTGCAGTCTTAATTATATCTAGGTTCTGACTGATACATGATCTTACCTATGAGCAATTTATGTTTGCTTTTCCCATTCAAGCCTTGAACTTAAATTGTGATGAGGCGTACTGCTGATCTCTTATGCAAACTGCAACATCTGCAATTCATTTTATGATAAGCGTCTGATTATTCTCCATTATGCATACTTATCTTCAGCTAGAAAATTCCCATCTTTTAAATATATAGGATTTTAGCTCCAATATAAACCTAAATTTAATGCTTTTCCACTTTCAGAAGAATGAAAAGTTGGCCCTCAACTTTCTTCTTTTAGCTTGCTAAATTTGGAGTCTTAAAAGTTGAACATTCTTCAAAGCACCCTGGATATAATGAAATTTTCTTTCCATTATATGCGTCTTTCCAGCTACTTCAACTTGTTTTGATCGAACTAATGCCCATGACTTTGACCTGCATCTAAACTTTTGTGCTTAAATCTGCTTGAATGCTTCTTTACCTGTTTGATGTTTGGAACAATAAAATTGGTTAGACATTCCCCGCACTCTAGTCTCCCTACTTTGAGATGAATACTCATGATTCACGCCTCAAAATTGAATCATTCTTGAGGTCATCTCAAACAGAAATAATCTGTAGGTAAAACTATATTACAGCATATTGTCAAATGTTTATTCGTTTAACTGATGAGATTTTTTTAATGGTGCTGTTATTTTATTTGTTGTCATTGTGTTTCTATTAGTGCACAATGAAATGGTGCTATGCATCAGGATGGAATATTTTGTTGCTCATCAGACATTTTATTTTAGGATTTCAAGCTGAATCATACTTTCTGGGATCTCTTCGTAGGAGTGATTGGAAGGTTTTGACATATTTTAAGTACTATCGATTTTTCTGTGGGGTAACAGTTTTAATTATATTATTACAGGCAATTGCGTAACTTGGAAAAGGCTTTTGGCGGAGAAACACGTGTTTGTGATAGGACTTCCCTCATTTTGGACATCTTTAGTCAGAGGGCTGCAACACACGAAGCAGCTTTACAGGCAGCTTTATTATTTCAATGATTTGAATCTTTGTCATACAACTTTTAAAATCTGAAATCAGGAGTTGATTGTACATGTCCATGCACAACTGCATTTAAATGGGGACGATTCATTTATCTCCTCACCATTACATATATATTTTTTTAGAGTCCATAATTTTTCATGGCCTTTTGGGATGTAATCAACATGCTTAGTACAATTCAGTCACAATGTACAATTTCATTATTCATATTTCTTCCTTTCTAATATTAGTGTTACAATTACTTCGTAAAGTTCCATGTTACATTTATTATTGTTTAGTTTGCTAATTTAGTGATTTAAGATCATTTGATGTTACCATTGTAAGATCTCAAGATTTTTAAGTTTGGTTAATTAGAAAATTTAAATATTGAGGTGCCTTTTGTTGTTATTGATGCTGTTTTGTTAGGAATTCCACTGTTAAACAATCTCATATTGGAACACTCTTACAATGGGTGAATTTGAGAAGTGGCACCAATAGGATAAACCTATGGGGCCTAATAAACCAAAGCAAACCACATCTTGTTGATGAGATATTGGGCAATGATAAATATTATCTGATTAATATGCCAATTAGAAGATGCAAACTAAGTGCCACATCTTGGTAGCCACCATTTAAACCCATTTAAGATGACATAAGCGGAAGCCACCTCTCAACTTATAGCGACAATGACACAGTCGTCTGGGGCGCGGGGTGTGGGCGCCTAGGGCGCACTTGGACTGGTTCGGTCCAAGCCAGACCTCTAATGTGTGGAATTGCAGCCCAATTGGAGTGGGACCCACTCCTAGTTACCTAGGACTATTTATTTGTTTTCGTTGGTGTCTAGGGTTAGTTTCTTGCTGTGGTCTGTATCAGGACAGTCATTGGCATCTTCTTCTCCATTCTAGGGTTTTATCCAAGGGGTTTCGAATGGTGGTCCGACTTTATTTCGGTCTTGAGGTGTTGTGTTTCCTCTCCTACCTTTCCCTTGATCTCTTCTACATTGTTCCCCTTCACCATCATCACACCCCCTGGCAACCCCCCAAGAAAAAAAACAAATTGCTATTTTTCCTCAACCCCGCTGCCTTCCACCTAGTCCACACCTTTCAGCTTGCTGCCACCTGCCGCAACCAACCTTCCACCGCTCTCTTTGCTACTCACCACCTTGCCGTTGCTGCCTCGAGCTTCCCCATTACCGCCGCCCCTTCCAACTTGCCATCCGAGCCCCAGTGCCACCACCTCGGAGGCCCAAACCTTTAAACGACCCCATCTTCACCCTAGATCCACCCTAGTTCTAGTGTTGTGAGTTGTTTTGTTGTAATTTCAGATTTTCACATTGTTTTGTTGTAATTTCAGATTTTCGCATTGTTTTGTTGTAATTTCTAATTTGATTTGAGTAATAATACCTCTTTTTATTGAATGTTTGCTAAATTTCGATATCATTTTGTATCGGAGCCAGCCTAATCCTAGTTTCATTCTAGGGTTACCAAAATCCATTAATACCTAACCAAATAGAAAATCTTCCCCACCCTAAATCGACCCCCATATAGACTAGGTCGGAAAGCTTTTCAGGAACTTAACATGGAAGAGATGCAATAGGAAATCCGACAACTTCAACAAAGGCCTGCTGAAATTGAGGGAGGGACCCATGGAGAGATCATCTTAGATCGTGTTAGAGAGATTCAAAGAGGAGCGAGCAAAAAAAATCTGAACCCCTTCCATAGGGATGATTCCAGTGAAGAAAAGGATAAGTCACGACACTTTGAGATTCAGTATCAACGGAGGCTGAGGGATGAGGTGACCTTTGTAGGACATGAAGACATAGGAGTAAAAGTAGATTTGCTAGATTTCGATGGGAGAATGAATTATGATAATTTTATTATGGTTTTAGATTGTTGAGAGGATATTTGAGTATAAGGACCTGTCAACTAATAGGAGTGTGAAGCTTGTTGCTATAAAACTGAAGAAGAGTGCCTCTTTGTGTTTGGATAATTTGAAGAGAGTGAGGCAGAGAGAAAGTAGGAATAAGATCACTACTTGGAGAAGACGAAGGAGATACAAAGGAAGTATGTACCCCTCACACTATTGTCATGACATATTCTTGAAGCTCCACTACCTACAATAAAGAGAGTTTTTAATGGAGGAGTTCACAACAAAGTTTGAGCAGCTAATGATGAAGTGTGAGCTGAAAGAGCCAGAGGAACAAATTATAGCCAGTTATTTGGGAGGTATTAAGCTAACAATCAGCAATGTTGTCCAATTACAACCTTATTGGTCATTGGTTGATGTTCAAACATTGGTACTGAAGGTAGAGAGAGCATAAACAAAGCATACACCCACCTCCATTTAGACCACCACCTACAAGTGGAGATATTAGCATGAGCACTTTTGGTGGACGTGTGAAAGCTGATCAGGGGAATGACAAAGCTAATCAAAGCGGGAAAAAGCTTTAGAAGAGTGGCACACCCAACATAATTCTAGCCAAGAAGTGCTTCAAGTGTCATGGATATGGACACATCACTTCCATTTGCCCTACTAGTAAAGTTGTTTCCTTTACCGAGCAAGGTGCAATGGAGGAAGCGAGGGAGGGTGTAGTAGAAGAGCAAGGTGAGGAGTATATGCTCCATGGAGATGATGGTGAGATGTTGTTTGTGAGCAGGGCTTTGCAGGCTTAACCAACAAAGGATCACTATTGTTTGAGACATGACATCTATCACACCAGGTGTATTGTGAGAAGGAAAGTATGCGGCCTTATTATTGGCGTAGGGAGTTGTGAGAATGTGATCTACTTTTATGGTGAACAAGTTGGATTTAGCTACTCAGAAGCATTCGTAACCCTATTCTCCGACCTGGTTGAAGAAAATGAATGAGATACACATGGCTAAACAATGTTTGGTAGAGCTCTTTATTGGAGACTAACTATAGGATCAGGTGTGGTGTAGTGTTGTGCTCATCTTGCCTGTCACATTATGCTGGGGAGACCGTGACAATTCATTTGCAGGAATTAACATGATGGGCTCCAGAACACTTACTCCTTCACGAAGGAGGTGAGACACATAATTTTTTTACCCATCAGAGAGTCTGAGGAGCTGACACTCACGTTGTAGTGGAGATCGTGATCCCACATTCCACCTTTCTACAGTCGGCTCGGGAGGCCCTAGTGGCAATGACCTTAGTCATCCTAGAGGGGACTAAGGAGGAGACTAAAGCTAATAGAGATGATACAACTTTTGCTAGCCCACTTTCAGGATGTGATGACTGATATAAGCTTACCCGAGGAACTATCACCACTTAGAGACATTCTATATGCTATAGACTTGTCTGCTTGCCAATTAAGACCGGTTGAGTATGAGGAGTTGCAACGGTAGGTGCATGATCTTGTTGTTAGATGGTTGGGAAGGGAGGGCTCCAGTCTATGTGATGTTCATACTTCGATGGTTTCTAAGAAGGATGGTTCATAGAGGATGTTTTTTGAAAGTCAAGCTATCAATAAGATCACCATTAATACATATTTCCTATACCTCGCCGAGATAATTTACTGGGTGAGTTGCATGGAGCTATCATCTTTTTCAAGATTGACATGTGCAGTAGATATTATCACAGATCAGGATGAGGCCATGAGGGAAATGGAAGTCTGCCTAAAAGGCTAAAGATATTTTGCATGAGTGGACAGTCATGCCCTTTGGATTGTACAATGCACCAACACTTTTTATGAGGCTGATGAATCATGTGTTTGGGGTTGTGTACTTTGATGACATACCAGTCTACAACAGATCTGTGGAGGAGCACTTGTAACATTTGAGGAGGGTCTTTGGGATTCTTCGGTCGGAGAAGCTTCATGGCAGCATATGTACGTCTTTTGAGTTATATTGTATCTGATACAGACATTCAGGTGGATTTTATGAAGATAGAGGCTATTGTGAGTTGGCCACCACCACAGTCCTATAAAGCTAAGTAGTTTTTAGGGTTGGTATCCTTTTATAGGAGATTCACGAGGAGCTTTAAGACCATGACAACTCCTATGATAAAGCTCTTGAAAGGAGATAAATTTCGGTGGATAGAGCCAACTTAGTTCAACTTTGATGTTTTGAAGAAAAAGGCCACTCAGCCCCATTGTTAGCTCTACCATATTAAATCAGTTGTGTGAGGTGGAATGTGACACATCTAATGTGGGGATTACAACAATGTTGAGCCAGGAGAGCACCCATAGCCTTATTCAGTGAGAAGTTGAGTGGCTCTACGAGGAAGTATTCAACATATTATAAGGAATTCTATGCTATTGCGAGAGCTCTTAATCTTTGGAGTCACTACTTATTGACTAACAAGTTTATCTTATTCAAAGATCATGAGCCCCGAAGGTTTGAAAAAGCAAAGCAAGCTAATGAACAAACATGCTCCATGGGTTGAGTTCTTGGCTTCATTTAAGTTTGTTCTCGAGCACAAGGCTGGGAGTTGGAATCAAGTAGTTGATGTTTTGAGTCATCGCCACTTATAGATCACCTCCATTGAATCCAAAGTTGTGGGATTTGAGGCAATGAAGGAGCTATAAGAGACATATGAGAACTTCAGGGAGATTAGGGATCAATGTCAGAAGAGGCCAACAAGACAGTACCATAGATTTGAGGGCTATCCATTCCATCAAAATAGGTTGTGTTCTTAGATGTTCATTGAGAGAATCCATCATACAATAGAGTCACAATGGGGGATTAGCAAGTCATTTTGGCAGAGACAAGACCCTCGCACTCATTAGAGAATACTTTTTCTAACCTAGATTGATGGGGGTGTAGAGAGGTATGTCAGGCAGTGTAGAGTTTGTCATCTGACAAAAACCAAGGAGCGAAATACAAGACTATACACGCTATTACTAGTACCAGAGGCTTCATGATTGGATGTTTGTATTAATTTTGTTGCCAGTCTTCTTAGGACAAAGTTGAATAGGGATTTAATGATGATAATAGTTGACAAGTTTTCTAAGATGACTCATTTTGTATCTTGCCACAGAATATTGGATGCATCACATATAGTGATGTAGTCGACTTTTTTTTTGCTGGAGGTAGTGACATTGCATGGGATACTTAGGACCATTACTTCTGACCGGGCCTAAGCCAATTTTGGAAGACTTTATGGGGATACTTGGTACTAAGCTTTAGTTTAACTCAGGAGCTCACTCACGGTCAAATAGTTAAATAGAGGCGGTGAACAAAAGTTTCGAGAATCTCCTAAAGTGTTTTATAGGGAAGAATATCAAATAGTAGATCTGATTCTAGCCCAAGTTGAATTTGCTTACAATAGGTCTGTGAGTCAGACTATAGGGCACACTATCTTTGAAATTGTATATAAACGAAACCAACTTACCCCACTTGAATTGGTACCACTTCTTAATACAAAGGTTAGTTTGGATGTTGAGGTTAAAGTGCAGGATATTCAGAGGTTACATGAGGAGTTTGGGAATGAGATAATCAAACAAAATCATAAGTATCAAGAGCAAGCTGATAAAACCAGGAAAAATGTGTATTTTCTGGATGGAGATCTAGTGTGGATTAGATTGAAGAAAGAGAGGTTTCCTTTGGGATCTTTTGGGAAACTCAAACCCAAAGCAGATGGACCTTTAAGGATCCCCAAGAAACTGAATGAAAATGCCAGAAGTATTAGTTTACCGAGAGTACAACGTTTCCGCTATCTTCCACGCGACCGACTTGAATCCATACTATGATGAGACAGAGGTTTTGACGAATGAGGTTAAAGCTCTCTCAACCCTGGGAGATTGATACGGGTGTCTGGGGCACGAGGCGCCAAGGACGCATTGGGACCGCTTCCATCCACGTTTTTGAGGGGTTGGAAGTGCAGCCCAATTGAAGTGGAACCCACTCATAGTTATCGAGGACTATTTATTTATTTTTGTTGGTGTTTAAGGTTAGTTTTTTATGTGATTTTTGTCGGGACAACCATTGACGTCGCAGTCTCCTATTTAGGGCTATAGTTAAGGGTTCTGAGTGGCGCTCCGGCTGTATCTCAATTCTGAGTTGGTGTGTATCATCTTCTACCCTTCCCTCACTCTTTCCTACAATATTATCCCTTCACCTTGCCTCTTGTTGCCGCCTTAGGAAAACAACCACATCAGTCCCACTGCCTGCCGACTAGTCCACCCCTTGCCGCATCCCGAGACCACCCTCCCGTCTCTGTTTTCTCTGTTCGCTGCCGCCATCTTCCTCATTACTGCCGCCCCTTCCAACTTTCCATCTGGCTCCCTTTTCTCCGCCCCGCAGGTCCAAACCTCTAGCCGACACCATCTCCACCCTAGTTTTAGTGTTGTGTATTATTTTGTTGCAATTTTAGATTTTCACATTATTTTGTTATAATTTCTCATGTGAATTCGGAAATAATATTTACTTTTGGATGTTTGTTAAAACCCAATAATAGACAATCTATGGATATTTATTTTTTAGGTGAATGATTATGTGTTATTTAAGTCTACTGATGAGAACATGAAATCCTTGGTGGAGATTATAAGATCTCCTAAGTATAATTAAGCAGAATTCCTAAACATCGAGGCACATTTTGTTTTAATTGTTGAAGTTTGTGGGCTTGCAGTGCTAAACATGCTTATGTTGAATAACATATAGGATTAGTTACTTTTCTGGGAAGCCATACACATAGAAATGTGTCTGGTTTATTGTTTGGCTTATGAGAATTTGAGTTTATTTGAATCAATTTGCTGACAATATTGCATTATTTCATACAAAGATGGGAAGAGCTCTCATTCGGAGAGTAATAGTGGTAGAATTTCTTCAGAAAGGTTGAAGGGCCTATAAAGCATTCCTTTGGTTGCCATTGAATACCTTTTTTTTTTATCTACATCATTGAATCCCTTGAATGTTGATGACATCTCTATTTTGTCAAATGTCTGCGACACTTTTAGATGCTACCAGTAGAAATCTTGACAACAAAAGTAGAAACACTTAGTGAATTGCTTAAAGTTGAATTGTAGGAACAACATTAAAACTAGAGGAACGTGCATTGACTTATAGCTGCTTTATTAAATCGATTGACACTAATGTGGGGCGAGGCATGTATGAATGCTTTAGGTTCTCGCTGACTATCAAAATAATAAAATTTTATTGCTATGGTACGCCAATGAATACATGTAATACAGAGTTTGTGTAAATGATAGGCAAATTAAATCATAAACCTTCATAAAAACTGCCAGTACATTTGAATGAGCTCAATTGCTCAACACATAATGCTACAAAATAACATACGTACTGTATGTTTGGGGAATGCATCAACTACATATCATCTAATGGTTGAATCATAAATAGATGGTGTATCACTAAATTATTTTGAAGAAGATTTAATAGTTGCTTGTAGTTTGTAGATTCAATTATTGTTTCAATTTTAGATTTAGATTTTATGCTGTTTCATATCTAAAATTATCCATAAGATTATACATTAGATAATATCGGATGTTAATTTGTTTTTCTGCATTTGTCCTAATCATCATTAAAAGGGGTTCATTATTCCCAAATACATCATTTCTTTAATATTGTGATTTGGAAGTTCATCAGATTTTTCTAGAAAACCATAAGTTTATTGAAGTAGATTTGAGAGTCATACAAATTAATTTTTTTCAGATTTGAGCAAATTCGGATGACACGTGTAAACATCGGTCATAAGGTATATAGATGAAAAATGAGTAGGGATAAAAGTCACCAAAAATGATCCAGACCTCACTTCAATATAAAGAGGAAAATTTTCCAGAAGTTGTCAATATTTTCACTACACTCAAAGTATTTGAATCCAACTGCAGACGTGTTTGAGTGAAAAAATTGAAATTAATTAAACAATCATTTTTGTTTTAGAACTCTCAAGAATTTTATTTATAATAAAAAAGGCCCAAAATTGGTAGTTTCTTGATACCCTGTCTTGATTTGACAATCTCTATTCCAGCTAGTGCAAACACTGCTAAACGTGAAGGTAGCTGAATGGAAAGAACAACGCAGAAATCAAGTCCATAAAAACGAACTGACTTCTAACAATGCAGAGAAACTGCTAAGTTTCAAGACAAAAATGGAAACAGAGCACATGGACAAATTAACATGCCTAAGCCACATATAGGAGGAAACATGAGACTTCAATTTATTGATTTAAGGCAACAAACAATTGTTGAATTTTACAGCCCCTAAATGAGAAGCAAGCCAGCAAACTTAGGAATGGTATGGTGAAACAGAGGCAATTTAGGAATCAATGGCTCTGTGAACAATAATAACTTTAGTGAATCAGATTGAATAATGTTTGGACCAAAACATTTGAGAATAGTGATTTGATAGTTGCAGCAAAATCATGGGACCAATGAGGACCCTAATCCTGATACTCAAGCCTACGTAAGAGAACTGAACCTAACAAACATATATTTCAACATATATTCAGGAGAACTCAGTACATTTTTAGTGGGTAATCATCGTTATAGGCTTAATTATAAATATTGCCAAAATCAAACTATGAATCATACCTAAAGCAACTCAATACTCAAAATTACAATGCACTCCTCTCCGTGCTGCTCATTTCATCTGTTTTTGACGAGTATTAACTTCAAATTTCCATCATCCACTAAGTTTGAACTGTTTTAATTTTGGATTTTTTTTATTAAATCCTAGAAAAAATATTTTATGGGTGCTTGAGGATTGCCAAGTGTACCAAAAGCACCAACATTATATTCATTTTGCTCCTTCAGCAGTTACTTTTAACTCTAGCAGATTCAGTTGCAAAAAATGAACCAAAAACTAATCGTCAAGCACTATCATCTTTCTAGCTAATGGCTTATTCACCGTGCTGTTATTATGAAGCATATTCTCTGATTGTATTCTTCATTTATACCATAAAACACTGAAAAAAGAAAAAGCATCCCTATTTTCACTTCCATATCATGTCATAAAGTCAACTTCTAAATGAGAACCTTAGTAGTTCTTTCATCGAGTATTGCTACTTGAAACCTCATTGCAATTTAATTTTCTTACTAATTTGAATATATGTATAATATTGAAGGTTTCTTTGGCACAAATGGAATATCAACTTCCACGCTTAACAAAAATGTGGACTCACCTCGAACGCCAAGCAGGAGGCAAGGTTAAAGGGATGGGTGAAAAACAAATTGAAGTGGATAAACGTATTTTGCGTACTCAAGTAAGTTTGGTGTCTGATTCAACAAACTTCAATACGTTTTGCATTTTCCCGTCCAGATTTATGGTATTTGGCGAACCCAATCACTGATAAAGTATTTCAATTTTATTGTAATATTTAAAGAATATGATGGGTTTATAGAAATAAACAAAGTAAAAAATGTTTGAAAATAATCCTTAGCAAGGTTTAACTTGATTTAACTTAGTATCAGCACTGAAAATCTCAAGTTTATCATGCACAGATAGGAATTTTAAAAAAAGAACTGGAATCTGTCAGAAAACATCGGAAGTTATATCACAATCGCCGTTTATCGGTACCTATTCCTGTTGTATCCCTTGTAAGTATGCTTGTAATTATACTATTGTTAGATCTTATTTTTAAGTTATTCTCATGATAATATTAATTTTAAAATTTTAGGTTGGATACACAAATGCTGGGAAGAGCACGCTTCTTAATCGTTTAACTGGAGCAGATGTTTTAGCTGAAGATCGTCTATTTGCTACACTAGATCCTACTACTAGAATTGTTCGGGTATGACAATAACAAGATTTCCATGTAATTAATAAATTTTAGATGCATGTCTTTAGAGTTGTTTGTGCGATTTTTTATTTTCTATTTTTATTATTTTGTTTTTTAATTAGTTAATTAATTTTTTTTTTTTGGAGTTGTTAGTGTGATTTCTACAACTTATCATTTCATCTAAAAGTATGAGTTGAAGGGACATCAACCAATTTCAGTTAGTGTATAGGGAATGTCCCATTGAAAATAAATTTTACGCTTCCATCTTTTTGAAACACATGCATGGTGTGATGTTCAATTTGTTGCAAATTTTGTTTTGATGTTATTTTAGAGCATTCTCTTAATCAACTCTTATGTATCTGGAATGATCAAATAAATTCATATAAATAAATTATCTTGCACATAAGAGAAGAAAGGATACCCTTAAGTCATGGTTGTTAAACTAGATTAACCCAATGATTCAAAAATAAAATGCAGTCTTTACACTCATCATTCGGCACTTTATGCTATCTTTAATATATCTTTGAATTGATATAAGTGAAAGGAATTCACATTTGTAATCTTGTACACATGCCTTACTAGACCCCCTAATGGCATGAGCTTTATTCATTAGGTATGCATATTTTTTTTTAAAACCTGTACACATACAAGCTAAGATCGTATATCGCTTCAATATTATTAAATTCTTATGATATATAAAATCCTCAAATGCCTCTAGGAGTGTATAAAGAATTTAATTAGACTATTCTTTCTTTGTGAAATGCTTTAACGGAGAAGCTACTTTTTCATTCCTGCAAAATAAAGAGAATTTATATTGTTCCTGGTAATTACTTCATGATTATGTCTGTTAGTTTTCCAAAACTCTGATGTTTCTACATTATATGCAGATGAACAATGGGGGACAGTTTCTTCTTACAGATACTGTTGGGTTCATACAAAAGCTACCTACTACTTTGGTATGCTCTATAACTTCCATATTTTGTATCTCTTTATTTTTGGTGGTGAAGAGACAAAAATTCAGGAGCGTTTATCAGGAAAACCTGCATAAAACTGTTTTTGTGAAATGAAAAATCCATCAAGCTCATCGTATCCTTTAAAAACAAAAAATGACACACAACAAACACAAACATTTTCATTACCTAAGAAAAAAAAACAGAAAAACTTTTCCATCACCTTCATTTTGTTGATACCGTATTGTTCTGTCGAACATCTGTTCTACTTCAATACTTTGCTTTATTCGCGCCTCTCAAAATTTAGATGTTTTATTCAAATGATAAATATGAAGTCCATGAGCTTATGATTACAAAGGCCCCAATATTTCATGGTTGTATTGCACTTTAATACCGAAGGAGTGAAACACATTTCTCTACCTAATTTTGAAATAAGAGGCTTTCAAAAATGATTTTATATATACTTTTATACACATTGCTACACATTGCAATATTTATATAATGCATGTAATATTTATATGCAATTTTCATGTGTTTAATTCATGTTCATCGATAAACATAATAATTTTTGGCTGACCACCACGTCATTGAGTTACTTGATCTTTTAATTACACACCCCCTCTTTAGGAGGCGGTTTTTTTCCTCTGAATTATGCTCAGGGAGAGACAACATGTCAAATCTCTCTTGAGTGTATTACTTCATCTAGAATGCCATTTATCTTTTCTTGTTCATTTATGTATCAATTTGGTGGTTTACTGGTTTGTTTGTTCTTTCTTTGTTGATGTGGTGTCACATAAGTTCTTCAAACTTCTTCTATACTATGTAGCGATCATATTGACTCTTATAGTGTTCTCTTCTTGAGGTATTCGTCTACCTTAGAGTGAATTATCTTGATCTTGTTTAGAAATCTTTAGGTTCTTCTGAGGCCTCCATCTCAGCTCTTATGACTGATTTTTCTTGTTGAAAGTGAAATGGATATACAACATGCGTTCATTTCCAAGTCTTTAGATACTATGCATTGAATACATGCAACAGGTGCACCACATTCTTCACCATTTCAGTTTGGTCATTATTTTTTCAACGGGAAGCCGCGTTTCTCTTTAACATTATATCCATCATAACCTTGAGTGCTTTCCATAATAAGCTAAGAAAGTTTGAGTTTTTGTCCAAGATGATTGAGCTTTTTGAGCTAGAATTCATCTAAATATTTTTGAATAAGTGGCATGCCACTTGGTCTCGCACGGTGTTCTGCTTGCATGTTATGAGGTTAATTATCTTTGAACATTTATCCATCGCTATAAAGTTACAACAATTTTGTATCAACGGCAAGAAACTCCACTGAGATGCTTTCCTATAGCTATGTCATAGTTCTCATCTTTGATTCTTTTTTGAGGTATTTTGTGTGCAATCCTTTTACGAACTTTGCCACTTTCAAGTGCATTCTCGACCAATAGACATATATCCCTGTGGATTTGATAGTTTTTTATTATAGTGCTCGACCACTATGGAGGTGTGTGCTTTAATTACCTCACCTGATTACTATCACTTGAAACAAAGGGCTAGCAACCTTCTTACATGGTATATTTTTCTTCTCAGGCATCCTCTAAGACTTATAGTAAATTGTCATCTAGGATGTAGTGGTTGACATGTTGTTCTTGATTTACTGGTTATAACTGCATTACTATTCATAAGTTCATTGGAGGATGAGTGACCATTTCCATCATCTTGTACTGCTTGCCCTTATTGTATCGGATGACCAGGTTAAACATTGCGGGCACACCATCCATCTCACATGTCAAACTTGTTGAAGTGGCTTGTTACTCATGTGAACCACCATACCTTTTTTTGAGCACATAAAGTCGCAAGTGCTTCATTTATCGGTGAAGTGCGATTAACGTTTTTTCATAATTTGGGTTATTTTTTGAGCTCCCTATAACAACTTTGAGTTATATACCATATGTTTCTCCTAGTTGATCAAATTCACATCAAGTGAATGTCCAAGACTCCAAAACCATCACCTTTGACCTCAAATAGCTTTGAAGGTTGGAGAAGGGTAAGAGAGGCACCCTTGCTTATTTTCCCCTTACAAATAAGAATCATATCCTCACGTTTTTTCTCTCATGCAATTTTTTTTTTGTCATTTGTCAGTTGCATGTAGAATATGACGATTACTAAGAAAATGCAACTAAACTTCCTTATCGAATGACAAGCTACCATAAAACTCAACATGTTGGTCACATTTTGTGACTGAAGCCAATCCTTAGTTGCCTTGATCTTATTGAACTATCTTTAATTCGCTTCCACCATCTTTCAAACTTAAGCATCCAGGAGTCATACTTCTTTAGGTTGACGACTAATTGACTAATGCTTCGTTCACTACCCAATCATAAATTTTTATTTTCTATCATTGAACACAAATGTATTGGGCAAAACTTCATCCATTCTCAATCAATATATGTTTGTCTGTGGGAAATGTTACAAAAATTATCTCATAGGGATGACGCATGCACTCAATGAAAGAGTTCCTATGTTTTCGTCAGGCATGCTGAAAAATGGCATGATGATGTCATATCTAATAATTTTATGACAATGGATGTTGGAGAAAATTTCATGTAAAATCTTAAAGAAATTAAGATGCGCCAAGTCATATTTCGTTATTAACATTATCCATGCCATATTCAAGATCTAGTACAGTCTTTATGACTTACATTAAGGCAATGACACCGTCATGACATCTTTTGACTCTAACCTATTATTGACAGCAACTGAATATTTTTGATGAGTAATGGAAGTCCCCAGAAAATACCAACTTATATGAGATGGTAGTGGAACACAAACAAGTGCACAAGTCCCTATTTGATTTATATTAAAATTTAGTGACTTTAATGAGATAATCTTATGACTGAAGCTTCTACCACATATTTGTGAAGCCATGTTTGAATTTTGAAGAGAGGAAAGTAAGAGCATGGTAATGTTGGGAGGTGCTCAACAACATTTAAAACTCCAACGATGGCAACTTTATTGTGTTCATGAACCCAAATTAAGGCATGGGGATGCTAGACTCGAGAGGACTGCCAAACTACGGCACAACTATTGTCAAAAGATTGGACAAAATTTGACAAGTATTGGAAGATATGAAGATGGCCCTTGAAAATAGATGGACTAGAAAGTCCTGAAAAGCATGGCAACACAACATCATCGAGGCTCTAACTTCCTCTGATCTATGCTCATTCAACATTGTGCAAATCAAATTCTTTCAAAATTTGTTTTCGTAAGCAATACTCTTAATAAGTTCTATAGACTATTAATCTATGGAGAGCTTACTTTTGCTATGAAAATAGTAAACTCTTCTTTACATTTGGAAAACAGTCTTGGATTATTGACTCGAGTACTTCTCATCATATGGTTGGTGATGCTACACTTTCTTATAAGAATAGATCATGTTATGGAAAGATCATTGTTAGAATTGCATATTTATCCATTTCTATTGTTGCTGGCATTGGATCTATCATACTTTCAATAATAACCGTACGCAAATCTTTGCTTCATGTTGCAAACTTGAATTGTAATATTTTTTCTATCAATAAAATTACAAAAGAACTTAGTTGTGTTACTATATTCCTTTTTAACTTCTGTGAATTTCTTGTCTTCGATTCAGAGTAGAAGATTGTAATGCTAAAATGGTTTTTTGATTCTTAAATATTTGAAAAGAATCTGCCAAAGGACAATATTGTAGGAAAACTCTGAATAAAGATGTGAAAATGTTCATTTATGTAGATTGGACAAATTCTATTATTGCAGATCAATTTCTAGATATTCCACATATGTGTGGATAAGTTTTATCACATGGAGAAGCAAAAAATAAGTTGTGGTATGAAATAATGTTAAAGTAAAATTAGGGAGCTATGCCACATAGGATCTATGATGGAATGTAGTTGGAGAGAAAGCTACAAGAATTAACTAGATCATTCAACAGTCCAATGAAATTATTGTATGATAATAAAGCTATTTTCAACATTGCAAAGGATCTGATACTCATGAGCGAACCCAACAAATAGTGATTAATCGTCATAGAATCAAGGAAAATGTCGTTCACAATATTATCCTACCTGTTTACACTCACCCAAATTGTTAAACAACTAATATATGTGGTGTTGAAACTTTGAACTTGTAGTTTGGTATGTTTGATATCTACTACTCTACTTGATGGGATGTACTGGATGTTTTTAGATTACATGGATTCCCCTGTCGGCTCACCAACACCTATCCAGGGAGTTTCTATTCTTGTTTCATCCAACTTTCAGCTCTGATGTGCTGATATTTCCTTTTTATATAGCTTCGTCCAAATCACCATTTTTCCTTGTGTGTCATTAAAGTAATAAAGCTCTGGGTTTAACTCTTTAGGTCATGCTTTATTATTATATTCCTTTATGGTTTTGAAAAATGGTTTAAAGGAAAAGCTAAAGTTCATCTCTTCCTATTTTCAATTTAAATCTAGCTACTGTACTATAGATGTAGTGAATTGTTAAAATAAATAGTCTTACACTCGTTTGTTTTATTCTCTTTTCTCACCCTATCGATAAGTATTCTGCACCTTATTTAATATGGAAATATTGAAGCTAAAAGATTCTAATTCTCTTTGTCAAAGTGATGCCATTATACAGGTTGCTGCATTCAGGGCTACATTGGAGGAAATTTCTGAGTCATCCCTTTTGGTTCACGTGGTGGACATCAGGTGCTAATATTTCGATAGATTACTTATTTTCTTGCCTCCTCTTTTTGCTAGCCTTATTATGCTGTATGATATTTTATTAATCTATCAAGTAACGTGGTGTAGTCATCCTTTAGCACAGCAACAAACTGATGCAGTGGAAAAAGTTCTGCGTGAATTGGATGTGGCTTCAATTCCAAAGCTTGTGGTGTGGAACAAGGTAACTCTTTGGTAACATGGATGTTCCTGGTTATAATTAGTGAGAATACATGCTGGTATGAAAGAGTAAATTTCTTCTCTTGAAGTCAGTATTTTGTTTATAAATTTCATCATAATCTTAATTATTATCATCAGCTTTATCCTAATTATTTGGGGTGGCTTTTTGAATGTTTCTTCTCCATAAGTTCATGATTAATACTACTGGAGGCGTTAAATTTATTCTAACTTGATCCTTCTACACTAGTCCTATCCATCCTACTTTCATCTACCTTTTGTCTTCCAAACAATATAAAATATAATGAAATCACTTATGAAGAACAAAACTGGTTCACAAAAAATGTTAGGAGATGCAACTTCGTAGTGGCTTTCATCATGAATTGCTGGATTCGACTGTTAAATTTTAAAAAATTCTTGAAGTTAAAAATATCGACCGTAGTAGAGACTCATTTTTTTTATCAATAATACTTATGTTGAAATTGTAAATTTTTGTAATACTAATTTATATCAACATAGATTTTGTAATTATATGTGTCAATGTTACTCTTCACAAATAAAAATAAAAAAAATAAAAAAAGTCATTTGTGCTTCTCAAACTTATGTTTGTCGCCTCACATGCTTGCATGAATTTTGCCATTTTCTCAAGTGGGGCAATGGGTTATGTAAGATATTCTTGCCAAGAAATTTTGTTGTTTCGGATGAGTCAGCATTCTCTTTTATGAAATGAGTGATGTTTGAAACATTTCAATTGTGGTTGGGTCAATCCAAAAATTTTTTTTGCGATGTCTTATTCTTCGTTTGTTTTATTCGTCATTTTCATCCAATTAATCGTGGGAGGTTCTTTTTGATAATTTTGATGTTTAAACATGTTAATGTAGTTTGTCTTGTGAATGGATGTAGTTTTCAGTACTTCTCATTGGGGTTGATATGTTTTAAATCGTACTTTCACGACAATGCATCTGTCCTCCATCTTAGACGCCGGATTTGAATAGATCATTTACAGGAGAGGTGTGGAGGTCAAAACTTCGATCTAGTCTGAAAACCTTGCTAAGAAGGTTTTATTCTGTGTGCCAAGTTGAGGTTCTAAAATTAATCTATGGGGCGATAATAAAATTTCGATAAACACTTTGGAAGCAGTAGTGCTTTTTAAAGCATCGACTTTTGATATATCAAAGGCCCATGCATTTTATCATTAACTTTATCCATTTAATTTTTTAGTGCATCATCTCTTCTCTATCAAACATACATACCCAAATCCTCCTTACTTCAATCCTATACATGTATTTTCGACACTGTTGTAGAGCTCCTAGAAGGCGTTTAGGAAGCTGATCTTGCGGGGAGGTGGTTCTGGAACAACAAGGAAATGATAGTACACAATGTCAATTGCGTTTGGGTGGGGATAGGAGTTGTTTGGCGACTGTCTCGGCTGAAAACGAGGCAAATGATGAAATAATAAGGTACAAATGATGAGGAGGTTCCACCACCTATTCCTGAACAAACTACAAACACACCATTTGTAAAAAGGAAGAGACTATATCCTTCTTTAGTGAAAAAATAACAAAATACAATCTCAAAAACACATAAAATAAAGCAAAAATCCACAAAACTGGAAAGTGAGAACATATATCTGGTTCCCCAATAAAAATAACCCAAATTCCAATGAAAAGAATATGAAATAACGACACAAAGGGGCTGGCGGTTGCCGTAGGCGGGAAAATATTGCACGTGATTTTCTTGGGACGAAAATCTCTCTCGTTCCGCGTAAGTGGGATTGTAGGACCCATAAATTTCACAGAAACAACTCTCGCATTATTCTCTCCAACTATGAAAGACTTCTTCTAAGGAAACACCTCGATCTCGCTACCATATTTTTTTCTCATAAACCACTTAAGATGGTTTTTGGTAGCCTATATTAAAGAGGATTATCATCTGAATTTAACGTAAATTTACCAAACATTGATTTTGCATTGTTAAATCCTTCTGTTCGCTAAATCCATTTTTTCCAGCTTTGTAACGTATGCCACAGATTTACTAAATCATGGATGAAGATGGATTTAAAGGATTTGTGGAGGACGAATGTCTCTTCCCACAACCTCGTCTCTTCCTACAACCTCATCTCTTCCTTCTAGCTCGTCGCACAAGAGAAGGTCTCTCTTCCTTTTTCCTCGTTACATAGAAGGTCTCTTCCCCGAATCTCTTACCTTCTCTTTCATCGCATAAGAGAAGCTTGAAGGTAAACGCTTGCGTTGTCGCTCTCCGCATAGGGGAAATTTGTTGCTTGCTGATCTTCTTGTTGTTGCTGCAGTGGACTCTATTGCATGTCACCCACTCTCATCGTCGCACAACTTTGTCATCCTAGCTGGTTCTCCAATCCTCCACTAGTTACTTTTCCTTTTTTGACCCCTCTTTTTTATGTGATGTTGAACGAAGTGTCAAATTGAACTTAAATTGGAGTTTGTCTGACAAGCTTCATCATATGTTTCCCAAATGTGCTTGATGTTAGTATCTTTGAAGACTTAATTTTTTTCTAATTGTTATTTCTCGAAATCTTTGTATTATTCACTCTACAAATTTGTCATCTTGGTCTCTTATATTCCTTGATTTATTTGTCATTTTGATCACCGGTAATCTGAGATACTTATCTTATTTTATTAGCGAGAGCCCAGAATGCTCGACTGAAGTCGAATACAAGCAGAGCTCACCCTGCATGTTGTTTGATGTTGATTGCCGCAACTTAAAGGAATATATCCAAGTGGTCATTCTGTTGTTGCCGAAGGATTGCTAGACATTTTGTCTACATGATTATTTTAATGTCAACATCTTCTCGTAAAAGAAGGGTAAATTTTGTTGCTTCAATAGGATCTTCATCTAACATTCAAATCTTTAAACTCTTTCTGTTTAATTCTGAAATCAAATACCAAACATGTCATACTTATTTAATTGGATTCAACTTGAAAAAATACCAAACGTAATTTTTGATCTAACATCATTGGATTTAATAAATCTGGATTTATCAGATTTAGGGTCTGTTTGGGACAGCTGCAGCTTATTGAATAATCTGCTGATAAGCTGATTAAAAATAATTTTCTGATAAGCTAGATGCGGTGACATACAAATTTTAATTTTTTTGGAAAGGTTAGACCGCATCCAGAAAGCTGTCAGATAAGTGCAGTGTGAAAATGTTGTTTTTTGGCGTTTCGAAAATGCATAAGCTGCCAAACGTAGTTTACCCAAACATGTCGGGTACGTTTTCAAAATGTCACCGCACCAAATAAGCTGCCCCAAACGGGCCCTTAGTGAATCTAAAACTTAAATCCAAGTTGCAGCCAAACACCCCCTAAAGGAGATTTCCAAAATTGTGCTTCACAACTCTATTTGGCCATCTGTTTATGAGTGTGCTACTGAATTGAATTAGAACTTAGTACCCAATTTGCTCTATAGTCTTCCAAAAATGTCATAAAAATTTCTCATCTTTGTCTGAAGTAATGTTATGCTAAACCTTCCTCAGTAGTGGAAACTTAGGAGGTAAACTATAGGTCAGAAAATCCTGAAACCTCTTAGCAAGGGTTGCCCTGTGTCTGGTGTCAGTTCCCCCAACTCATTGTCTTCTAGAATAATCAATGATAGTCTTCCTGATGCTTCTCTTAAGCTCTGTAAAAAAAATAGTTTGTGATGTCATATTCTCAAGCTCTGTATGAACACACATTACCTCAAACTCCTTCCAAGAAAATAATACAATGTATTTCCCTTTTTTTGTAGAAAAAATGTATTTTTTTCATGATATGTGCAACAATCATTTTGCCATGAATAATTTAATAGGGCGTGACAAGCATCCAAAGGTATAATGACGCCCGACTCATGGGGGACCAGTTGGGCGCAAGTCCAACCCAGCTGTACCAGCCGGTCCTCTTGGAGGGGTGCCCACCGCCTCCTACTTCCTCCCCTTTCATATTTCTCCCTTCGCTTTCTTTTCTTTCTTCCTCTTCTTTTTTTCCTTCCTAGGCCTTTTCCTAATTTAAATCCATTTCTAAAAGTCTAAATCTTGATTTTATTCTCCTTCCTTATTTTAAATCTTTTCATAAAACATGAAATCTGATTTTTTTCTCCTCTTGTATTTTAAAAACCTTTCCTAAAATTTTTAATATGAATTTCATTCTCCTTATTTTAAATGTTTTCTGCGGTTGGTTACATCTCTTTATAAGTAGGAGAGGATGTGCTTTGAGTCAGGAATTGTTTTATGAAACCCGAATTCAGTTTTGTCTGAGTATTTTGTCTCTTGAGGGATGTATCCGACATCAAGATAGTGCTCCGGGTGTTCCTTGTCTGAAATGGTGATCGTCTCCACGGGTCCGGATGGTGCTATGGCTGTAGCTCGATCTTACCGACATATTTACCTCACCGTCCGTCCTCCCGGCTACTGTTCTACTTTTTTTCACAGCAGCACTACCTCTCTGACCTTCACTGTAGCCACCAATCCAGCCTCCAACGACATTCCTGCATCTCTCCAACTTAAATTCGACGTCGTTACCATCGTCACTTCGGCTGCTACCACCCAAAACAACAAGAATCTACTTTTTTCTGCAGTTCCAGCCGCCCCCATCTCCTTATCCCCCTCGTCCTCATCGTTCCCCACAACCACCTTTTATTGTTTATGTTGTCAAGTTTGTTTGTCGTCTATTTCCTGTTTTCTCGTATCGTGTTTGTAATATGTTTGGAATTCAGAAATAATATTTGTGTTTCCATTGTGGTTTGGGTAAACACCAGTATCATTTAGTATCAAAGCTAGCCCAACCTTATTCCCATCATAGAGTTTCTAGCGTTTGCCCTTACCCAATCTACCACAATATTTTTTTTTTTCCTTTTTTTTCAAATTAATTTATTTCTTTATTTTGTCTTTCCTTTCATAGATCCCAAATCCTAACAATGTCACCTAGGAGATATATGCCTGAGTCTACCAGAGACGAGACATAGCGAGAGCTTCGCCGTCTTCAGCGGAGGTTTATGGATATTGAAGAGGAAATCCAGCGGGAGGATACTCTCGACCGTGATCTGGAAGGTTGAAGGGAAGAACAAGAAAATATGAAAATGAAGCAAGAAATACTGCGTCAATTCCTACCAACTTACTACCGTCAAAAGTGACAAACTCCAGCTTCCGAAGTGGAGAGACCGTATCACCAAGCATCCCCCTACTATCCAACAAAACCAATCCACAAGTCTGTCACAACCAGAAAATATTGCAAAGGCCGCAGATTTAGACATGATGAAGCAGAAAACACATCCAGGGGAGTGATTTACTTCACCGACCAGATCATCATAGAAAAGTTGGGTAAATGCACTATAGGCACTAAAAACAGTGAGGACAAACGAGGAGAACCCGCTTCTAGTTAAAGAGATGAATGGTGCTTAGGAAGAAAATACGAATTTCAGAGAGGATTCTCATTTTTCAACCAATGGGGAAGAGACGCCACCAAATCCAGTTGACCCTAAGGTTGAGATTCTTGTCAAGGTAACAATTGATGCTTTATGAGGGAGTGACTTTGAGGAGTAAGGTAATAAGCAGCCCAACAATTTCTGAATTTATGGTGCTTCGAGCTAGCATCTTGTAGACGGTGAGAGGTACATCAGTAGGAATGATCTTGGATGTCTACAAGGGTTATAAGTATTAGTGTGGAGCCCGGTCTGATTTCCCGCTCCCGCCTCCCGATCGCGAAACATCGCGATCTTCTGCAGTGTTGCGAACCGTCTCCCTGCCGTCGCTAAACTGTTCTCGCATACGCCCGTTCCCGCTTCCTGTTCGCGATAAAAGGCATCGCAGTGGCTTTCCTATGTTTTCTAAGTCACGATTTTTTGCATTTTCTTCAGACTTCCACGGGAGAGTGGAAGAGAAGTGCAAGCAATAGTTCTTTTCGGCAGAAGGAAGAAGAAAGAAGAAAGAAGAAAGAAGAAAGAAGAATAAGATTATTCTCCCTTGGCTTCTTCTTGGTGACTTGTGGCAGAAGAGAGTTTATCTTCTTCGGTGTATCTCGGTGTAGAGAGAGAAGAACAAAGAGAGAAGATAGAGAGAGCAACAAAGTGAGAGATTCTTCTTGTAAGTCGAGACGATCGACTGGTGTAAATTCCTCAAGTAGTAAAATCCTCTGTAACTCCGTGGACGTAGACAATTTTGTTGAATCATGTAAATCTGTGTGTTCCGCTGTGTTACTGTTTTCTTGTGTGAATTTTCTCGTTCTATTTTTCGTTTCGTTAAAGATCGTTTTCCTATTTTATTTATATATGTATACCACAATAACTGATATCAGAGATTTGTTCGGATCTGAGGAAGAATGACTGTAGATGAAATGAAGGTTTCAGGGATTAAGAAGTTTGATGACACAGATTTTGGTTATTTGAGGATGCAGATAGAGGACTGCCTCTATGGGAAAAAACTTCATCTTTCGTTATTGGGGAAAAGACCCGAAAGAATGGATGAGACTGAATAAAATTTGTTAGATCGACAGGTTTTGGGAGTTATTCGATTGACCCTATCAAGGTCCGTTGCACATAATGTCGTCAAAGAAAGGACTGCAGATCTCATGACAGTCTTATCAGGTATGTATGAAAAATCATCTGCGAATAACAAGGTGTACTTGATAATGAAATTATTCAATTTGAAGATGGTGGAAACTGTTTCTTTTGCTCAACTCCTGAATGATTTTAATACTATCACAAATCCATTGTCGTCTGTTGAAATTTATTTTGATGATGAGATACGCGTGCTGATATTGT
>NEWO01000023.1:90955-115727 GCA_003013225.1 Phalaenopsis aphrodite | reverse complement strand
GAATCTCAAGAATATGGAGAATGATAGCGCAAATGCGGTATCTGAAGAAGTAAAAGATGCACTATTGCAGACAGTTCATAGTTCAGTTGATGATGGAAGTGAAAAGTAGAATGGGTCCGGGGCATTCATTCCTATTGTTCCACAGACAGATGGTGGTGAACTACAAAATTATGAAGAAATCTTGCAAGATAAAAGTTCGAGCAAGTAGCAGCTGACAAAACTTCCACAAAAAAATGTAGACATTACACAACAAGTGGGTGTACTGGTGAAGACTGGGTGTGATGACAGTAAGAGGTACAAGACTAGACTTGTTAAAAAAGACTTTTAACAGAGGCAAGATATTGTCCATGTAGTGAGAGTTGTAAGCAAAGACAATATTAATTTAAGAAATAGCTTGGAGGTGTAAAGCTATGTTGACCCTGCTGATATGTTGACTGACGGTGTTAATCTTGTGAAGCTGAAGTTGTGCACAACTTCAGTTTGTCTTATGGTGTGAAGACAGAGCTTTAAGTTGCAGAGGTGGGGGATAAGTATTTGAAGAAAAAATGCGACACCGTCAGTGGAGGATATCAGTTCGAGGAAAAAGATGTTGTAGCTGGTGTAGTGGTCTCCAAGTGAGAGATTTGTTAGTGTTGAGCCCGATCTGATTTTTCGCTCCAGCCTCCCGATCGCGAAACATCGTGGTCTTCTGCCGTGTCGCGAACCGTCGATAAAAGGCATCGCAGCGGCTCTCCTTTGTTTTCTAAGTCATGATTTTTGTGTTTTCTTCAAACTTCCACGGGAGAGTGGAAGAGAAGTGCAAGCAATAGTTCTTTGCGGCAGAAGAAAGAAGAAAGAAGAAGAAGAAGATTGTTCTCCATTGGTTTCTTCTTGGTGGTTTGTGGCAGAAGAGAAATCAAGTTTATTTTACTTGTAAGTTTATCTTCTTCGGTGTATCTCGATGTAGAGAGAGAAGAACAGAGAGAGAAGATAGAGAGAGCAATGAAGTGAGAGATTCTTCTTGTAAGTCGAGACGATCGACTGATGTAAATTCCTCAAGTATTAAAATCATCTACAACTCTGTGGACGTAGACAATTTTGCCGAACCACGTAAATCTGTGTATTCTGCCGTGTTACTGTTTTCTGGTGTGAATTTTCTCGTTCTACTTTTCACTTCATCAAAGATCGTTCTCCTATTTTATTTATATATATATACCACAACACCTAGTATCTATCACAACAATGAGTTTGAAGAGATGACAACAAATATAGGTCCACTCCAGCTAAGCAAGATGCAAATTTTTGAGATATATAGACCCCCTCTTGAGTTGCCTCGACGGAGGGAGGTTCAACATGTTAGAAATGAGGTCATTGTGCGCCATGTCGAGAACATTACATGAAGATATTTATATGTTACTTTTAGGTACACCTTGTCAGATGTCCAGAGGGGAGAGATAAACCCCAACTTTGTAGTGGGCCCGAGGAGCTTGATGAAGACAAAAAATTCTTCGATGGGGTCCAGTTCCTATCACTGACGAATATGGCTCTTTTGAGGGGTGCAACCTGTAATAAATTTTACCCCTGAATTGATCTCTCCTGCCATACCAGTTTCTTAGCTGCACTCAATTGATCACGAGAAGTTGAAGAAGATTTCAAGTGGAAGGGCTCGAGAGTTGCATTGCGGGAACCCACCTCTACATGCAGCTCTCACTCAAGACGTGCTAAAGAGAAAGGTGCAGCCTGCCACAAATTTTACTTCTGAATTGATCCCTCATCCTATACCAGTTCCTCAGTTGCACTCAGTTGATCATGAGAAGTGGAGGGAGAAGACTCCAAGTGGAAAGGCTCGAGAGTTGCATTGCGGGAATCCACCTCTATATACAGCTCACACTCAAAATGTGCAAAAAGAGGATGACTACTTATTCTACTAGAATGTGTTGTGGAATGACTTCACCGACATGATCGACTTATCAGAGAACTTACCGTTGTACCATGAGAACCGGAAGATTCGACAGGTGTGGGCGAAGCTCCCCCAACCTCGAGAGATTGACACGGTGCTGACCGGCTAGACACAGGTCTAGCCCAGCTGGACCAGCCGGTTCTCTTGGAGAGAGGTCCCACTGCCTCCTTCTTCCTCCCCTTTCCTTTCCCTTTTTCTCCATTCCCTTTCTTTCTTCCTCTTCCTTTTTTCCTTCCTAGTCCTTTTCCTAATTTAAATCCTTTTCTAAAAGCCTAAATCCTGATTTTATTCTCCTTTAATTTAAATATTTTCATAAAATATGAAATCTAATTTTTATTCTTCAGTTCTATTTTAAAAGTCTTTCATAAAATCTAAAATATGATTTTTATTCTCCTTCTTATTTTAAATGTTTCCTTAGATAGGTCTTGTCTCTTTATAAATAGGAAATGATGTGTTTTGAGTTAGTGTTCTATTTTATGAAATATGAATTCAATTTTGTATGAGTATTTTCCTTCTAGAGGGTTGTATTTGATGTCAAGGTAGTGCTCCGGTTGTCCCTTGTTTGAGGTGATGATCGTGTCCACGGGCTTGGGTGGTGCTCCAGCTGTAGCTCGACCTCGCCAAGATATTTATCTCTTCATCTATCCTCTCGGTTGTTGTCCTAACTCTCTGGCTTGCACCGCAACCGCCAATCTAGCCTCCGACGACTTTCATGCACCTCTCAAGCTGCGGTTTGACGTCGTTACCATTGTCACCCTGCCCAGAACAACAAGGATCTACTATTTCTGCAGTTCCAACCACCCCCATCGCCTTATCCTTACTCGTCTTTGTCTTCCCACACAGACGTATTTTTTTGTTTATGTTGCCATGTTTGTTTGTCATTTATTTCATGCTTTTCCGTATCGTGTTTGTTGTATGTTTGGAATTCAAAATTAATATATGTGTTTCTGTTGTGGTTTAGGTTAACTCCGATATCATATCATGCCACAAAATACTTGCTCTTTGAACTTTTCTCTAATAGAAAATTTCACAAGGCATCTTCTGTCAACATTGATTTTATTCACCTACTTTAACAAATTCAGGAAATATTATTGAGAATGCTTTTGGGTAGTGGGGCTCAAATTGTTCATCATTTGTGTAGATACCATATTTTTACAACTGCCTCCACTATAATGTGACTGGACACTCTTTATTTCATGAAACCATTGTTACTCTCTGATGGGCTCGATCTAAAGGACACTTTAAATCACTAGAATCTCTCCCTCATTGGCTGGAAGCTAGTCATCGTCATTCTCTCCAGTGCCACTAACCATTTTTTTAACTGTTCTCTGCTCTGTGAAAGAGAATACCATTCTATTTAGGCAAGCAGACGCAATGTGATAAGAAACGTGACACTTGAAACACTTCTTCGATAGAAAGGATTTCGGAGTACTGGCGGTCTCTACCTTTTCTCTACTCTAAATTGATCTTTTCTCAGGGAGGGGTTAGCTATGGTGCTTCAATGTCCTTACTCTTGCTGCTTGATCTTGATATTGAACTCTGTCTGTAAGGTGTGGCGGTCACCTAGTGACGTTATTTCTTCTTTTTCAAAATTAGGGTATGTACATCGTGTAGGGATCAATACAGTTGCAACTGCACCACATTATCGATAGATGACCTCAGATTTTCAATATAGCTCACTATTGTGTGTTTCTTTGGTTCGACCAACTCACTGTCACATTTCAGTGAGTTGACCAATTCAGATGTATGCTTCACAAAAGAATCTCTCTAACACAGATTGCTGAGTTTTATTAACATGTCTTATCGGTCATGCGAGAGAAAGCATTTGCTTAGTATCTCATTTTTCATCTTAGACTATGTAGTGATTTTTCTCTTTCCTTCTTGTTATCAAAGACGCTTTAGTTTCTCTAACCGCAAAAAAACGTTCTTGTTGACCTTGATGACTGTCAATTTTAACTTTTTTTGTGCTAGGGAATATCTTTGTACTAAAAAATTGCTCCACTATTTGAAGTCACTCAATAAATTCATTTTGATCCAAATGTTCATCAAAATCCGACAAGTTAATCTCTACTTCAAAATCCTAACTTACTCTTTGATATTATATGTCAAATCATTGAGGTAGTGATTCTTCATCATTGAAAATTATCTGGTGGATGGAATTCATTTCTCTCGATCCGGTGAGTCACAGTTTTGACTTTAGGTGACCTCTTGATATTGCCTTCTTTTAAAATCAGGGAGCATCCACTGTAATCAGAGGACTTTCCGTTGCATTTACTCCATAGTGAGCTCTGGAACACCTCGTTGAGGGTTTCTCCTTAGTGGCATGGCATCTTGTTCTTCCAACTAAAATTTCGGCTAAGAAGAAAATGAGGTTTAGGATTAGGGCTAGGTGGATGGTGTGGGGATATTTTTTTTGGGGGGCATTATGTTATGTTATTTGAGATTTTGATTTGGGGCTAGGAAGAAAAATCCCAAAAAAATTATGATTTGTCAAGCTTTGATACCAAATATAATGTTTTAGGGTTCCTATTAGGTTTTTGGGAGGCAATTCGGCTGGGAGGTGGTTGAGGAATAGTAAGATAATGAGAATATGGGAGTTCAATAATGTTTCAAAGGATATATGGTGTGTTTGATGTCTGTCTATACTGAAAACAGTAGAGAGAACGACAAAACACTAGTTTCAAAAAGGCACGACTGCCGAGGGGGATCCACCACCTATTCTTAGGCAAGCTAAATAGGCAATACTTGCAAAAGGAAGAAAGTACAATATTCTGGATAGCATATGATCAGAGGACAATTCTTCATGTACATAAAACCATGTTAAAGTCCACAAATTTAAAAAATAACAACATATATACTGTTCCCCATTAGAAATAGCTCTAATATTAATTAAAAGAATATTAAATGGGGACCCACAGAGAGATGGGGGTTACAACAGGCAGGAGAGCAACAGTAATTTTCACCGACCGAAATCCGCTCATCTCGCAGGGTTGGGATCGGGGAACACGGGGAACCATGAAAACGGGATAGGTCCTGCTTCAATTTCTTGATTTATCCTTCCTAATATTGCCACACATTCAACTTATTACTCTTATTTCATTAACCTTCATCTTGAATTTTATTTATTTATTTAAAAACTTTGATCCCTATTTTTGTTTTAATTTTATTTGCTTATTTTACAGGCATCTTCTATAATTGTCATACATGCCCAAATCACTTTTTCTTTATGGTGTTTTCAATGGTTGGTATTATGATGTTCTTTTCAATATTATCAAAGCACAACGCAAAGCTCAATAAAATGCGTTGGCTTTATTTTTGCTTTAAACTGCAAACTGCAAAGTGAAGCTGTACTTGTATTAAACAAAGTGTTAATAGGTTATATAAAACTATTAATGTATAAATGCATTTATTAAAAATTATAAAATATAAATATAACTTAATAGTTTATAAAAATTGAGAAGAATGTTATATAGTACCTAACTTGATGGCAAATATTGATAGTAAATCTGCAAATTTAAATTTTCGAACAGATTCTAATAGTTTCCTGTGATACTTAAAAATAAAAAATTGCAAAGAAAACCTGCAAATTAATTTTAGCGCTTCAAAGCGCGCTTCGGCAAAGCGAAGCGGGCATCAAACACTTCGTTTTATTTTGCTCTTGAATCGTGCTTTAAAAAACATTTGTTCTTTCAAAAAATAATTTTCATAGTCCATCCTTCCTATTTTTTCCACAAATCAAATTTATTTTTCTTATTCCATTAACACGCAATTGGAATATTATTGACTTATTTCTCACCCAACAATTGAATCTCTATAGCATAATTAATCCACTTTAAAAAAGTTCATGTTAATAAATTGTTTAGTGATACTGCTGCCTACAGCTCTTCAAAGGAACTTCTGTAGCTTAAAAAATGGCTCATGCAATGGATGTAAAACACTAGCAGAAATAGTCATCTTCTATATGAAAAAGTAATGTTTGTTCAAGAAGTGTGCTAACCAAAATTAATTTTAATTCAGTTCCTTTCGTGAATTTACTAAAGCACAATATCCATAAACAATCCTTTTTCAGATGAAAGTTTATTGTTTGGGAAATCTACTATATGTTTTGTCCAACATTAGAGCTAATGCTTTTACCTGCTCTTTCATGAATTTGCTGAATTGCAAGTTTATCTCCACTTATAGAGCAATCTATCATTTTGTTGACCTAGATACTTAAAGCTGCATGATCGAGCTAGCATCATTCTAGTTTATTTATTGTTTTTTTGAAGGTTGACAAGAGTGATGATCCTCATAAAGTAAAACGTGAGGCAGAAAAGAGCGGTATTATCAGTATGTCAGCCACCATTGGTGATGGGTTGAAGGAATTCTGTGATGCGGTTCAAGCAAAATTGAGGGTACATTAGGTTATTTTGATTAATTTATCTTTCTACATGAAGTTTGTCTCCTATTAAATATTAATATTTATTATTTAGCAGGAGTCAATGGTACCAGTGGAAGCTTTTGTTCCATATGACAAGGGGGACCTCCTCAACACCATCCATCATGTCGGAATAGTAGAGAAAACGGTATGTTGTTGCTCAAAAGTTTCTGTTTTTTTGGAATGAGTACCGCTAAATTTTGCAGCATTAATTCCTGTTGTTTTGATTAATTATTTGTTTTATTTTTTTTTCTTCTCAATTTGGTAATTTTCGTTGTTAATTATCAAGTAGAAACATAAATATATAATTTTTTGCTTGCTTTCTCATATATGTTTGTGCTATCAAATTGGTTAGGGCTTGTGATAGGATTCTTAGTAGAAATTAGGGCAAAATAAATATTTCATTTCTCCAAAGCAAACGATACAACTACTAACACATAAAATAAAGGACAAACACCTTAAATTCGAGAGTTAGGTGATTTCTCTCAATTGCTATAATTCGAGAGGTAGGAAATCTCTCATAAACCCTAAACCTAAGACTCAAAGACAATGATATTCTACATACCTAATCCTAAAACTTTTAGTGTCTATTTATACTAAACAAAAATAAATAATAAAAGACTCAATTGCCTTTAGGCTAATAAAAGGCTAAATTTTCCCTTAGGTACCTGTGTAATAATACTCCCAAAAAGGCACATTGTCTTCAATATGGAAAAAAAATGAAGGCATTCCACCTCCTCCACCAGAACTTTCATTGTTTCTTTATCCATCACCTCCTCGTCACATATTGTGAGAACTAGTAATGTTCGATTTTTGCAACAATGTCCTAGGTTTGACTTGTCATCGCTTCAAAAATATAACCCCTTGGCTCGCTTCTCCTGTATCTGTCGTTGTGGGTCGTTTGATCGTCACCCTCAATTGTGGCCCATGATTCTTGTCTTATGAAACCTTCCTCTAGACTTCCTGTATTTGAGCTTTTGGAGTCGTCGTGATTGTAGCAGTTCGATATAAGCTTCACCTGTGTTGCTTCTATTAGCTCGCTCCATTCCATTAAAATCTTCAACCAACTGCACTAATTCCATAGTTTTTCTTAAGTTTCACAGTCTCATTGGACGAAGTGTTGAGCGTATGTCGGGCGTTATAACATTCATAAAGTTTTCCTTCAATATTACTTCAGAATTCCCCACAACTGCCCCGACAATAGCTTGAGTCTCTCACTATATTACACAACAGTTGCTTCTTAAGTCCTTGCAAAGAACTGCTTGTGTAGGTCTCCTTCTTGAATGGTCATAAACATTCCAACAAACAAACTTTAAATTCATCCCAGGAGCAAATCGAGTATCTAGCCTCCCTCCCCTTAATCGTGCGAGGGATTTTTCTTCCAAACATAACTCTGTCAGTATGAGATTCTCCCCATTTAGCCCATTCATAACTAATTATGGCTTTAACTGGTACACCCACCCATGAGCGTCTTCCCCTTCAAAGATTGTCATCTTCAACATCCTTTTGCTTGAGTTTCCTCCCTAGTTCTCTTGACCAAAGTTTATTACACCCATAAAATAGATGTTGGGTTTCATTCCATGACCCATATTGAATTCTCTCATTCCATAATTTTGGCTCGTCCCATAGTATGTCTATCCGCATAGGCTCTTGAACCTCCTCTGCCCGGAGGGCTATAGCATTAAAAGGCGTAGTTGGACTTAGTCCTCTGCCCATGTCCCACTTACCGTACTTCTCTTATTCCAGGTCGAAATTCTTTGAACTGATCTTCTTCATCCCCAAATTGCACACCATTTTATTCTGCCTGTTGATGCTCGTTCCAACGCTCGTTCTAACAGTTCGGAATTACTTGAAACTCGACAATCTTCTTCATCATTTCTTCAAGAGTCATACATCCACCTTTCATGAACAAAAATCGCCCCTCAATGGATGAAAATTGCCCCTCCATCAACGAGAATTGCTCTTCTATTCTAGATTTGTTTTGGCATATGTCCTCCGATTTCTTCTAGAAATCATCTACTTTTATTTTGCCATGTCTCTTGCTAGGATTCACATTCTATTTACGCTAAAATCCCATTATCGGCTTCCCAAATAACTTGAATCTTGATTGTATCTCAAGGTCTTTAAGCTGCAATCCCTTTCTTGCTTTTAGATCTCACGGTTCGGTCACTTGAATCGTAGTTGGGGCAAGCCAAACCGTTGTACTTCTTGGATCACAGCTAGGGCAAGCCGAACTACGATCCTCGGATCCTTTAGGTCTTTAATGAGTTGCAACCCCGCAGAACATTGTGTGTTGTTATTCTGCCTCATGTACTATGTGATTCCGTCGTTTGTGCCCCGATTAGTCCTTTTTGTGATTATATTGCAAGGACGGAGCAAGAAGAGGAGAAAGATGGGAGTGTTGGGTCTTTGTGCGCCGTAAAAGATGAGAGTTTGATGTTTTGTACGCTGCAATATATAATCATGGAGTCGTGCATCTCTTATTGCGATTGTATCACGATCAACAACTTCCAAACTATCAATCGATGACTTTCTAACTAACTCTATACGATCTCGTCGATTTCCGACTATTTTGCAACTCGAAGAGACCGTAAGTCTATCACACAAGACACAATTTTATTACTGACTAAAAATATGGTTGCAAAAGAAACACACAAAACAAAAGTGAAAATAAATGATTACAACAAATGACTCAACAAAGAAGACATAACGAGCTTGAAGAGGAAGGAGTTCGACGAGCTGGTGCTGGTTTGGCGGCTGTGGTGAATGCCTGATAGGTGTCGGCTAATGTGGGAGAAGTAGGACTACAAATCAGTGATAGTAAAGCCGTCATGCTACAGTTGCAAAGACGCAGGATCGTCATCGAAGGCTGGAACCGAAGGGACAACAAATGACTTCCTGTAGGAGGTAGGGAAAAGATGTGGCCTGTTGGGGAATGGTGGCAGCACAATGCCTGTAGGGGCGGGGAAGGTGTGGCTTGCTGGGGCAGAGCGGTGGCACAATGCCTGCAGGGGCAGGGAGCAGGGAAGGAGATGGGCAGTTGAGGCTAAGGAGTTGAGACAAAGCTACTAGATTGCAGGAAGGAGGCCTGTACCGGGCGGGATGCACCAGGGTAGCTCGAGGGCCTGTTGGAAGCAGAGAGAGAGAGTGTAGCGACCTTTGCAATGGCTGCTAGTGAATACCAAAGGAAGCAGAGGGGCGACGACCTATAGGAGGGCTGGGAGGAGGTGCGGCGATGGTTGGCTGGCGAGTACGCTGCCTATGATGGCTGGAGGAGGCAAGGGAGGTGCAATGGTCTAGAAGGAGAAAGAAAACGGGTGGCAGGAGTGCAGGGAGCGCTGGAAGGAGCAACAACAAGAGTGTGGCTTACAGGGAAGGTGCAGGAGGAGGGCGACAGGTGCAGCTAGAAGGGGGCGGGCAGGGCTGCAGGTCGTCGACGATCGCTAACTTGGATGAGGTTACAGCCAGAGCACCTCCCTCGCCGTCAGATACTGCCCTCAAGAGGGGAAAACACTAAGACAATATTGAATTTGGGTTCAAAAACATGACCCATAACTCTAAGCATGTCATCTTCTATTTATAAAGTAGCTAAACTAATTCTAGGAAACACTTAAATTAAGAAAGGGGAATAAAATATAATCAGAATCTCAAATTTTAAGAAAAGGATTTTCAAAATAAGGAAAATAAAATTAAATTAGGATTTGTAATAGGAGAGGCCAAGGAAGGGAATTAAGAAAAGAAGGGAAAGGAAAGAAAAGGAAAGGAGAGGAAGGAGGGGGCGGGTGACAACCTCCCATCTCCTGAGGACCGGCTAGTCCTCCACTGAGCCCCACGTAATCCTAACTAAGGGTCTATTTGGTGTAGTTGCAGCTTATCCAACTTATCAGATAAATAACTTATCCTGATAAGTTGGTTGTCTGTTTGATTTGTGCGTTTGAAAAACAACTTATTTGCATGATAAATGGTCATTCTGCCCCTGATCTGGATAAGTTGTTTAGTTGTTTGGTTTGTGCATTTGGAAAACAGTCTTTTTGTGGATAAAAAAATAAATAGAGTTTTTTTGCATATATTACTATTTGCAAATAACATAATTCACATAGGAGGGTCCCTTGTGGTAAGAAAAAATTTAAACAAATGTAAATTTATTAAGGATGGAAAACCTTTTTTTTTTCTTTTGAAGATGAATAACATAAGGATTAACATAACAAAAACTTGGCATGGGATATGCAATTTTAAATTGCAAAAATTAATGAAAACTTATGGTAACTTTTAATTGAGACAAGACTGATTTATTCATTACTATATTAGACCATTCCTATTATGGCACCTCACTTCTACAAAATTAACTATTTTCATGCATGGTCACGATCTTTACTGTTGAAATTTACTAAAGCAAATATAAATTTACAGAGGTTTAACTCCTTCAATTCTGCAATCAACAAAATCATAGAAAAAGGGATTTCGGTTTACCATGGCATGACCAGAATAATTATTGCAAATAACAATAGTCAAATCTATGCCTAAGAAATTCGAAATTTTAGGGCAAAATACTCATAAGGGTGCCAAAAAACTACACTTATTGTGTTGTTTTCCCAGAATTTGCAAGCTTATTAAAATCAAATCATTACCCTAAAAGAGTAAAGAAGTGGGAAAAACTTTCAAAACAATCATCGGGCAATAATCCATCAGAAATTACAAGTAAATTTTGTCAAGGCTTCAACTCGGCAACAAAATCAAAATCGCTAGAAATTTAAATAGATTTTTTACTCATACAAATCTCCGATAAATAAGCTCGGCTTTGAGCGGATCAAAATCAGCAACCTCGGCTTAGATTCATGAACTAATAGAAATCAGATTAGCCCTAATCCAAATTCAATCGAAATAAAAATTCCAGGATTTACATGCACTTCACAGCTCTACTCCCAAACAACAAAATCTCCTCTAAGAACACGAAGAAAAGAGAAAATTTTGGCTATTTTTTTTTATTTTACCAGCTTTTTGGTTTCAATGGAGAGCTCGAGATGCTTGTTCCATTGATCGACGTTATGGCACCCGATCATTATTCCCTTCTCTGCCATGGCCGAACCTTTGCTTCTCTGAGGAGTGTCAAAGAAGCAGGGAATGGCTCTCTGAATTGCGAAGGAAGGAAGAAGAAATGTCGAATCTGGGAGGGGCTAGGGGCGCGTTTTGAGGGTAGCGGAGTAATTCAAGACAAAACGCGAGAAGGGAACATGGTCAGCAGGGATGATCCCACGAGCAACGTTCTTTACAAAATAAAAATAACGATTTTCAAAACGGAGATAAAACGTGGATAACAAACAGTAGGGAGAGGTTTTTAAAATGCCGCCCGCTGTTTTAAGTTGTCCCAAACCGGCCCTAACTCTATACAATCTCGTTGGTTTCCGACTATTTTGCTACTCAAAGGAGGTTGTAAGTAAGTCTCCACGATCCTTACACCAACGAAAACTTTTAGGCGGAGATTCCTTCTTCCTGGATCAGAAGCTCTGATACAATTTGATATGATTTTCCATAGAAATATGGGTAAACAAAATATTTTATTTCTCCAAATCAAAAAATATAACTACAAACACAAAATAAAGAATAAGCACATACAATTCGAGAGGTAAACAATCTCTCTTAATTCCTACAATTCAAGAGGTGGGAAATGTCTTCCAAACGCTAAATCTATCAGGGTCTATTTATACTAAACAGTAATAAATAATTAAAAACTCAAATGCCCTTAGGATAATAAAAGACTAAATTGCCCCTTAGGCAACGACGTAACGGCTTGGCCTATTATTTTTCACGGCCTTCCTTCTGCAAAATGTATTTTTTATCAGTGATATTTACAATTCTACTAGGTTTGAGAGGCACTGTACATGTGACCTTTTTTTAAGTAGAATTGCATGCTAGCCTTTTGTGATAACCCAAACTCACACCCATGAAGTTAATATTTGATTTGGCTAAGTGGCCTCACGGTTTTGCCCCGTTGGTGTAACTTCCCAGGAGGTCACTTATTATGGGAGTGCTCCCATGTGCGCACCCTTAACTTTGAAATTTCTAACGAAATTCCATCGTTACACCAAAAGGTGTCTCGATATTTAAGAGTTCAGTTTCATTCTACTTAAGGGGTTTCATAATCTCCACCACTTAGGTATCTAACGTCCTCATTAGTGCTCTCCATTAGGCAGATAGAACTCTATAGATGACTCCCACCATTTAGCACTTTGTCCCATCCGACATTCAAGAGGTGACTCCCATGTTATAACACTTTTTAAAGGCACTTAATTCCTATCCCCTGGCTGGTGTAATACTCCGATGCCATTTTGTGGTAACTCGAATTTTCACCCATCAAGGTTATGCTGATTTGGAAAAATGGTCTCGTGGTTTTGCACTGTTGGTGTAATTTCACCCTTCCTAAGAGTGCTCCAATGCAAGCACGTTTAACTTTGAAGTTCCTAACAAAATTCTGTTGTTACACCAAAAGACACCTCGATGTTTAAGATTTCAGTTTCATTCTTCTTAAGGGATTTCATAATCTCCTCCATTTAAATACCTGACATCCTCTTTAGTGCTCTATATATCTAGAATCATCCACCAGGCAGATAGGACTCTAGAGGTGGCCCCTACAGATTCAAGAGGTGGCTCCCACCATATACCACTTTGTCCCATCCAGGGTTCAAGATGTGGTTCCCATGGCATAACACTTTATTCTGTACGACATTTTGTTCTCATCCTCTGGCTGGTGTAATGCTCTGATAACATTTGTGATAGCCCAAACTTTCACCCATCGAAGTATTGTCTGCTTTGGCAAAATGGTCTTATGGTTTTGCCCTATTAATTCAACTTCCTTGGAGGTCACCTATCCTATGAGTGCTCCCATGTGAGCATGCTTAACTTTGAAGCTTCAAACAAAATTTCACTGTTACACCAAAAAGTACCTCGATGTTTAAAAGAGTTCAGTTTCATAATATTTACGGGCTTTCATAATCTCCTCCACTTAAGTACCTGACGTCCTTGTTAGTATTTTATACTCAGAATCATCCACCAGACAAACAGGATTCTAAAGGTAACCCCCTACAGATTCAAGAAGCATCTCCCACCATGTAGCACTTTGTCCTATCCAGGGTTCAAGAGGTGGCTTCCATGATAGTGCAACTTTATTTTATATCGCACTTAGTGCTCATTCTTTGGTTGGTGTGAAGTTTTGATACCATTTTTGACAGCACGAACTTTCACCCATCAAAGTATTGTCCGCTTTGGTAAAATGGTCTCACGGTTTTGCCTCGTTGGTTTAACATACCGGGAGGTCACCATCCTAGGAGTGCTTCCATTCTAGCACGTTTAACTTTGAAGTTTCTAATGAAATTCCACTGTTACACCAAAAGCCTCCTCGATTTTTATGAGTCTAGCTTCATTCTACTCAACGGGTTTCATACTTTTGTTATGCAGATTTCTTTTTTGAATGTGTAGGAATAGGCTAACCATATTCATCAACCTATTGTGGTAAATTTATCGTGCAAGATTTTGCATCATATTTTAAGGCTTACAGATTTAAGGTAGTTCCAGTTATGTTCGTGCATGATCTATTTTGCATCTCATTTGTTGAACCTTCTAACGAATAACTTCGTTGTTATTTAAAACATCTAAAAAAATAATGTGATTTATTTTTAAAAACATAAATAAAAACATCTAAAAATTATATCATCTAAACATGCATTCAAAAGCATATTAAAAACAAAATAAAAAATAAAAAATTGAAATTATGCCAAATGGGCCCTAAAGTACTGAAAATAATTTATAGATGTTTTGGGTGTTTTTAGAAAATAATCATGTTTTGTTTTAGAAGGATTTGCATACCACTCAATTTCTATGTATTTACTTGTCTAACCCCAACTTCAATTTTTACATACATAGATTTCACTTTAAAAACTTAAAATGGTAGTATTTTTTCTGTACTATGAAAGATTTGGGTGGCAAATTGGCGTAAATGTAAAAAGGAAACTTTAAGTGCCAGATATGTAATTAGATAGTAATTGGGTGGTATGTATGTAAATGCCTAGAATAAAATACAAAAATGATCTCAAACAGCTCCTAACTTTAGCAAGTGATCTCTATTTACGTTTGAGCGGGGAATTTTTTTTCTATGGGACCAGGATGCAAAAAACGCAAGATCTAGATTTCTTCAATATAAGCAACTTCCTCATATTATTTTAGTTCTATGAATATTGGTGTAGTCGCATTACTTGAGTTCCATACTATTTACATGATTTACATGAGATGCATATCATTATTATCTTCTACTGGGGGCTGTTATTTCAAGCTAGCACGTGTTAGAACCTAGCCATTGCCCGTGTCTTCTCCGTTGCCTATCCTACTAGTATCCTAACTCATCTCTTGATCCTTCCACACTGTCTGGTAACCCTAGATTGGTGTCATTTAGAGGATTTAAATCGCCATCACCTCTTTCTTCTTTGTTGCCCATCCTATCAGTTTCCTAACTCATCCCTTTATCCTTCCACACCATCTAGTTACCCCAGATCAATGTTAGTGAGAGACTTTCAATTGTTTTTTCAATATTTTACGGAAGCAACCTGGCACAATTATTAAACATCCTCAAAAAGTTCCAAGAATGCTTTCTTATGGTTTTACACCAACTTTTTAAGAAAGCATTTTAAATGACTACGAGTCATTAACAAAATAGCAGTTAATGAATTATTACTGGTGCCTTAGTAAAGACGCAGACTTGGAATTAAGTTGAGATTATTGGAAAGCTTTTATTCTGACATTATGGAATGATATGTGGCCCTTATTGTTTAAGCATTTGTTTAATTTAAGGCAATAAATTAGGTCGCTGTTAATGCATTCAGATGAGAGCAGGAAATGATCCAAATATCATTGATTCCATGCTCTCCAATTAGATCCATTGCCTGACCGACTCTGACAACTCCCACCGGTTATTTAATCTTCTGATTTGCCGTTGTTTAAGTTTATTCGGAATTTAAAGTTTTACAGATCTCACCGGTCACAAAAGCAGAGAATTCGTGAGCAGGGAGTGGTGGCGTCTGTCGATAAGAGAGGCTAAAGGGCTTCAAGTATGGTGGTCAACGGGTGACTGGAGGGTCCGGGGCGGTGGCGGCAATACCTATGCGTAGCTTCTTCATCAACAAACATGACATGGTACAACAACGATGAGATTTGGGTCACAGAGAAAATAAATGTAGGCGCCAAAGGTTGTGGGGCTGTGTTCAATCAGAGAACGGAGATTGTTGTAGATTGTGGCTTAATTTAGAGGCATTTACATACATGCCACATAGTTCTTATGTTACATATGTAACACCTAAACATTCATATATACATGCATACCACTTAAATATTTAACATCACATCAAAAATATCACCAACACTATCTTTTTTAAAAGTTTTCATGCATAGGTTTATAACACCTGAGTGTTATAAGTGTAAATATTAAACTCTGGATGTTAGATATGTAAATACATAAGAATTGTGTGGCCTGCTTGTATAATTCCTTTTAATTTAATAAATATGAGTCGTGTCAGTTCCAAGCAACCCAAAATCTAGGATTGAGAACCAAACCAAATTGTGTTATGGATTTTCCAGGAACTGAATCTGATTCACAAATCACACTAAGAACCAATTCAAACAGAACCATTTTGGTTGGTTCAGATTAGTTCCTCCATTTTTCAAGTAATTGTGCTCGCCTTATATTATTGTTACAGTTCCGTTATTATGTGACTCACTGTTGCTAGCGTTAGTTTATTAAGAGCTGACCATAGCCAAAAATGTAATTTTGGGGAAAAGCTGAGCTGACAGTCATTATAATCAATGGAGACCTGTAAGTGGTCGTGAGGTAAATAATTAAATATTCAAGTTCTAGGCTACTATACTGTTAAAGCAAGGATAGGTAATACATGTGTTTTTAACAAAAAAGTTTCTTAAAAAAATTAAAGATAAATTGCTCACTATTACTTTATGGATGTGCATTGATATCTGGATGAAGTGCTGCTCAGTATTATTAGAAGCGGGCTTCAAAATGCATTTTAATTTTGAAGTAGGCTATGTGCTAGTCCTGTGTATCACTTGCTTGTGAAGCACAAGCTCGTAGCAAAAAAATGTGCATCATGCGGCTTCACGTCATTGCATTGTGGCATTGTATGATCATCTCGGAATCATAGTGAATTCTTTGTTCAAATTTCATGGATTAGTTTAGCAGTTATGTGATAACTAGTACAAGTGTTTGCTTTTTCTTACTGTTTCTCGTAGTCATTTAATCATTTGCTCATTTATTCTCCATTTTAGTTTTCTATATGTTATCATTGGTTCTTATTATTGGTGCTAGCAACTTCTCACGTATAGCATCTTCTCACGATTTCTTCTTGCTGCCTCATATTCAAGCTCTCACTTCGCACTACCTCCATCTCTTCATCTCTAGTTAGTCTCTTATCCTTAATTTTTAAATATTCTTTCATCAATCTATGATTTTTCTTTGATCTCTTTATTTGGTTTGCTAGAAATTTATGTTTTTTAACATGTCATTTTATTTGTTAAAAATTAATAACTGATGTGAAAGTTTGGTTGATTAAATCACCTATTGCATGTGCATAATGTATTTATATATGATGTATAAGTTGAGCTCTTTAGTTCATAAAACTTTACGCGTTGAAGTACAAAATAAAAAATCTTGTGTATCCCATTTATATGCTATGAGCTATTTTTGAATAGGGGCGGAACCAGGTTATATCCAGGGTGGCCACCCCCCATGGCCAAAAGTATTTTTTTGCCCAATGCATAACAAAGAACAAAAAAAATGTTCGGTGATTTTGCCCATCCTGTAAGTCAAAGCTAGTTCCGCCCCTATTTTTTAATTAACCTATGAGATGGATGCCATGTAAATTTCATTATCAGAAACCATTTATAATTCTATCTCAAGCCTTTTGTTATTATTATTTTTTTTCCACCCAGTTCCTATTGATTTTCATATCCAACACCTAAATTTTCTTTCTAAATTTATTGCACCTAAATGTTTATCACATCAAAAGTACCATTATTTTAACTTTGAAAAGTGAAATTGCCCTTTTCATGCATAGGTAAGGTGGTATATATATAAAAATTGAATTTTAGGTATTAGATATGTAAATACATAATAATTGAGTGGCATGCATATAAATCTTCCTTTGTTTTCTTTTAATGTTTAGGAATATATGGAGAACGGGACGAGAGTCCGAGCGTATGTGCCTCTACCACTAGCAAGGTCACTCACGCCGATGAGGCAACAAGTGGCTTCAGCTCTCTAGGTGCATACATGTTTCTAGTAAGATTGCTCTTCCTTTTGCTTCCTTTCTCATCTTCTGATAACGCTGTTCTTTTTTTTCCCGTCAATTGTGTCGAGTATATCATGTACATTTCTTGTATTTATCACATACTAGGCTTTTAAATTTTAAATAAATTAGCCTTTTTTTTATTCTACTTACCAAGTCGATCGCTAGTGCTTATGAATATAAAACCTATTTGAAGTCTCATATAAATTATATAATATATATGTTTTATGTATATATGTATGTATGTATATATACATATATATATATATATATACATATATATGCATGTTCTTGTATCATTGTTAAGAGCATACTGTGTTGTACAAAAATGTATGGAATTCCCATTTTGTTCATTGCCACATTTCTTTATTTATTTTCGGTTCATTTTTGTTTAACTTGTATGCAAATATAAACAATCATATAAAACATTATAATTTTAAAATATTTTCATTATTTTGAATATAAAAAGAATCAAAATAAAAATCTTATTAATCAAGGATAACACTCTTAATAGCATGACAACCACCATAATATGGTTCTATGTGATAGATAAAATGTTATTCATTTTTTTTTTCTTTCGTTAGGTGCCATGAGGAAATATACATTCTCAAATATAATATGAATCTCTTAAGAGCCGTTTGGGTTCACTTTTGCTTTTTATATTTTTATTTTATTTTTTTATGTTATTATTTGAAATAAAGCATAGTTGGCATGATGAAAATATATTTAGTTACTTTTAAAGAGACTCAAAATATTTAGAAGTTGTTTTGAGTATTTTAAAATAAAAAAATAAAAGCTTGTAAAAAATACTTCAAACAAATATGTTTTTAAAATCGAAAGCCAAAAACAAAAATAAAAGTAGAAACAAATATGATCCCACATAAGCCCTTAACTCTCTTCAATAGTTTCTTTATTTTTAAAATTTTCATGTGTAGAAGCTTATGTGACTATCTAGAATGGTTGTCCATGATTCATTAACTACAATTCCATTGTTGTAAGAAATTGATAAGTGATTATAAGTCTGTGAATGATGAGTTTTCGGATAATCTTTTATTGGTTGAAATTTTGTGTTTCTTACTTACGCTATCAGAATGCGGATGAGTTTTTAAAAGTAGCTACCAAGACTGATATTCTTTTGATTGTGGATATCCTTATTCCTATAAAAACCATCTTAAATTTGTTAGTGTGTCCAAGTGAGTTCTTTCCTACCTTTACTTTTGCTCATGATGTTAAGGGTTAAGGGAATTCAAACCTAATTGTGGCCGTAGTAGAAGCAGATATTTTGGTAGAAGAGAAAGTGGCTACAAATAAATAAAAACGCCCTATTGCTTCTCTTATGGTTTGACTATTGATGTTAATATTGATCGATTTCTTCAATCCTGGTCCATCATCCCAACAAGCTTTTCACCTTTTCACAAATACCTCTCGTCCTTCCCAAATCTTGCATCCTAGAGGATAGAAGATCTCCAAGAAAATTTCTCTTATTAGATAGATTTATATTGAAAAACTATTGAACTTTTTGTACTTGCTTTCTATATACTATGATTAGTTCTGAAGGGTTTTTTTATATTATGAAAAAAAGCGTAACATAAGAGCAGGATAAGGCAATTTCTATCTTAGGAAACAATTCTCTAGAACTCTTCATTTTGTCTGTTGCTACAAATATTTAGGAGTAGTTCATTCATGTCTGTAATTCTGAGAGTAATTGGATTTTGCAACATGCTAAAGTGGCTTTAGCTTAACAAGGGAAAGGATGGCATTGGCTTCCTCTACCAAAGAATTACAGGTAGATGAAATCACTATTTTATCAAAGCGATTCTTATCATCTCTTCGTGAAATTTGTGATGAATATATTGAACATTTCATGTCTTTGCGATCAAAACCTCTACTATTTTCTCAATAGTCTTTTTGTAACAATAATTGTCTTCTCAACCATGTTTTTCCTGCTTAGGATCAACAATTTCTTATTGTTCTCTTCATAAATGAGGATATTAAAGATGTGTTCATTAGTGGAGAGGACAAAACCGTTGGATCTAAAAGTATTACTTCTAGGTTACTTAAGACTGCTGGATATATTATAGGGAATATGGTTATAAACGAGCCGAGCTTAAGCGAGCTCAGGTTTGGCTCTTGTTTAGGTTCGTTTGAAATTAGCTCATATTCGAAATTGCTCGTGAACAGTTTGCTTGTATTCGACTCAATTTACATATTCTTTTTCGTGTTCAACTCGAAATTAGCTCGTTTAAATTAATTAGAAAATAGATATATGGTTTTGGATTTGTACACTAATTCTTTACAATAGAAGGCGCAGAACCACATGACCATGCAAGTTGTTATGATTTTAACATAGATATATAAAACGCATTTGAACACAAGTTACTAAAAAAGCCGAACACGATCGAATAAAGGGTTGTTCGTGCTTGGCTCGTTTACTTAACAAAAGATTCGAACACAAGCTACTGAACAAGTTGTTCACAAACAATAAGCTTTTTGATAGCCCTGGTAGGGATTCAATTTATCAAAGTTGTGCTTCATTTCAGGGACAATTACATACACAAAGCTCAAAACATTGTTATTTACAAAACTAAAAATCAGGTGATGTTTTTTGGACTACCGAATCGATGCATTTAAGGGTTCACAATCAAATCATTGAGAATTTGATAAAAATTAAAAAAAAAGTACCGGTGGAGATTCATCATAAATTTGATATACAGGTGAATTTGAAAAATGGATGAAGATAGTGCTAGATTTGTAAATAGCAATGTTTCTAGTGCAATGTATGCAATTGCCCCTTTATTTTATTATAGTTTTGCGCCTATATGCTTCTTCAATTATGAATCTAGCTATTGCTCTTATTTGATTATAAATCTATTTTCTTATGTCATGTCTTTTATAAGATTTTTCCTAGATCGCTGGAACAGCTAAGACTTGCAACAAGAATGTGACTAGTTATTTATTTATTTATTTATTTATTTATTTATTCATTTATTTTTAATGGAGATTGTTTGTTCATATAGCCTTATTTTATTTTTTTTGAATTGTCTATTATTTGAAGAATTTTTTTAGAATTTAATAAATATTAATATTAAGGGCCCGTTTAGGGCAGCTTATTTGGTGCTGTGGCTTTTTGAAAACACACCTGACCTGTTTGGGTAAACTGCGTTTTGACAGCTTATGCGTTTTCAAAAGGCAGAAAACAGCGTTTTCACACCACACCTAGATGCGGTGAGAGCTTATTGGCAATGGTCTGACTTTTCCAAAAAAATAAAAACTTGTAATAGCCACCGTACATAGCTTATCAGCAGATTATTTTTAATTAGTTTATCAGCAGATTATTCAATAAGCTACAACTGACCCAAACAGACCCTAAGTCTTATTCATCCATCTTCTTTTAAAAATTAGTTCTATTTATCTCGGGTGTTTGATTTTATGGTTTAGAAAATCATAGGGATGCTTGATTTGTAAACATCAATGTTTCGGGTGTTATGAATGATTCTATATCACATTTTTGTAAACTATGAATGCAAATTTATTTTTTATGATTGTTATGAAGTTGTTATAAAATGAAATTAATTTTCGAATGAATATTGCATAAATTATTGCTCTCCAAATACTTTTTGAATATTTTTAATTAAAATGTATTATGAGCTTAATCATAAAGGAAGCTATTAAGATTGATGAGAGCTGCACATCACATCATTCACATCTTGATTGTTGATCTTAGGCTTTTCTACAACTTATTAGCAAAGCATAAACAAAGAGTAAAGTTGGAGTTAACATATTAATGTTTAAATTATTTTTTAATCCAAATAATTTAAACAAAGCATTATTATACACATATTTTTTCAACATATCAGATATAATTACATGCCATATGTTAGGATGCAGCATTTGAGGCCCTATGATTGTTATTTGTCTCGCGTATAGCTCTCATGAATCGAGCTCAATGAGCTAACAATCCAAGTTTAGGCTAATTCTGACTTTGACTAATTAACTACTGAATCAGCTCATTTAAAAAATAATTAATAAAGAATGATCGTAAAATATATCAAAGTTTTAAAAAATTAAATTTTATATTTATATCAATTGACTTTTTTTTAATTGGTTTTAAATGTTCATTTTATTTGTCTTTTTTTATAAAAAAAATGTTAATAATATATATATATTTTATAAATCCATCATGCTGAATAAGAATTAATTGATCAAATTCGAGTTAGAGCTCGAACTCAATTAATTATTCAACCTCAAATTGAGAGTAATTCAAGCTTGACTTGACACATTTACAACCCCATGCTAACTATATATAAGATATGGTTTTTAAATTTACTGTATATATTCTTGAAAATAAAATTATTACTTTAATAGCCAAAAAAAAAAAATTGAAAAACTGGCATGCACAAACTAACGTTTTAAAATAAAGGCGAGTAAAATGATGTTGCAAATACAATATTGTGCCCTATTTTCATCATTTTAGATATCCATTTACAATTCAAGTATATGAATAAAGTATTGCTTTTAGTATAATGCAGTTAAACTCCAATATTTCTAGCATGCATATAACAACATTAAAATAGTAAGGTCTATAAAGTAATTATTTAATTTAGGGATTATTACATACACCACTCAAAACATTGATATTTACAAATTAATCATCCAAGTCATTTGTTTTAACCTCCGAACTTATATATTTACTCGTCACGGACTCACAATCAAACTATTGAGAATTTGATAAAAAATGAAAAATATGAGTTGGATCTCACCATGAATTTTGATATTTGAGTGGGAATTTGAAAATTGGATGAAAGACGGTGGTTGATTTGTAAATAGCAAGTTTTGGGATAATTGCTCCTTTAATTTATTATGATATTAGATTACATTAATTTGTATGTAAATTGATGTCACAAAGGAATAAAATTGTATGATATCTTAAATAAAAAGAGGAATTTACTTACGCAGCACTCAAACCTTTTAGGGTCTGTTTGAGGGAAAATATTTGCGTACATAGGACGTACGCAGCGCTGCGTACGTCCAGGGGTTATTCAAGGGGTACATGGGGGTTATATCAGGGTTATACCCCTATGTAACCTCCCTGTAAACTAAAAATGAGTTCCGCGCTTATGTAATTTTATGGGTACAAATAAGTTACATGACTGTTACAAGAGAATTACAGAGAGGTTACAGGAGGTATAACCCGAATATAACTCCCCTGTACCCCTGAATAACTCCTGATGTTCGCAGCGCTGCGTACACATATGTACATGCAAATATTTCCCCATTTGAGAGTAGGGGTGTAAACGAACCGAACACGAACGAACAGAGCTTGTGTTCGTGTTCGGTTCGTTTAAAATTTAATTTGTTTGAAATAAGCTCGTGTTTGAAATTGTTCGTGAAATCACTGTTCGTGTTCGTTTCTTAACGAACGAGTCGAACACGAACCGAACACGAGCTGTTCGCGAACGACGAGCCAGTTTGACATCTCTAATATTAATATATATAAATAATATAGNAATATCATAAATTTTTTATATATAATTATTTTAAATTATTTTATATTTCGAACAATAACGATTCGAACACGAACGAACGCTTCACTGTTCGTGTTTAGTTCGTTTAACTAACCGAACGAAAAAATTTTGTTCATGTTCGTCTCGTTTACTTATCGAACGAATCGAACACAAACTCATTGACGAACCGAACACGAACTGTTCGCGAACAACGAGCTTTTTTTACAGCCCTATTTGAGAGCACGGCATGGGAGCGTCGCGTCCCGCAGAAATTAGATGCATGCGGTCTGTCGTTTGTCCCGCTCGCGGCGGGACGCGATTCGGGTAAAAAGCCGGCCGCGGCATCAATCCCACGGCACAACTTTCTCGTTTTGGTTTTTACACATTACCCCTCCCTTCGTTCGGCTTGCGCTCCTCCCTCACTGTCGACTCAGGTATCCTCTCCCCCTACCTCTCGCTCCCTCGCTCGCTCCCTCCGATCGGTCCCTCTCTTGCTCGCGCCCTCCATATCGGTCCCTCCCCATCGCTCCCTCCCTCCTTCTCAGGATCCCAATTGAGATCGACCCCCCGCGTGAAGCCAGTTACGGTTAAAAGTTTTTATTTTTTTTATTTTTTTTATTTTCACCGTTCATGGCTTCTCTCTTATTAACTCCTGTATTTGGCTCACTGGTCATGGCTTTTATCTCATATTTCCCCATTTTCTGACTTCCCGTTGATTTTGATATAAAATACCTTTGTGGCTTGCAGACTGAAGTCTATTTTCTTGGTGAGCTTTTTCATCCAAATTTAGTTAAGTTGATTGGGTATTGTATTGAAGATGACCAAAGGTTGCTGACATATGAATTTATGCATCGTGGAAGCTTGGAGGGTCACCTTTTTAGAAGTATGTATCTGGATGTTTTCTGATTAGTAAGAATTGCAATAGGAAGGATAACTAACATTAATTTGATTTTTTTCTCCTCTTTTTTTTTATTATTTGTGACCAAAGGTTGCTGGCATATGAATTTATGCCTTTTTTTTTTTTTGGTCTTTATGCCAAGGAATTTTCAATGGCATGTATGATGATTCATTTATAGCCAATCATTCATAATACTTGGCTGCCTCTTCAAAAATGCTTTGCGATTATACTTGATAGAAGTTTGTTCATGGCACATCAAGTAAATCCTTTATAAAAAGTGCTTAGGATTATAACGTTTGTGTTCAATCTTCTCTTTTTTGTTTTAGTTAATGTAATGTTTAATTTTATCTTTTTTTGAAATATCTGAAATAAAACCATATTTTTAATATAATGAAGCTGTTCTTGATCTGTAGTAGAAGTAGATTGGGTAATAAATTACCATATGAATATATTCTTTTCTCCTCTTGAACTAATACAGCAAGACAGTTTTCTCAATTCATAATTTTGATTTTACAGCATTCAATGAAAGGGATGTTCATGAAGCTAATAGAGGTTTCATCCTATTGTTGTACTGAAATGAATTGTTACATTGTCATGCTATTTTTTTTTGAATGTTGTGCTGTTTTTTTAAGGGTTTTTTTTTTTTTACTTATAGGGTATGAAAGTGTTGTTGAT
>NEWO01000023.1:25973-90035 GCA_003013225.1 Phalaenopsis aphrodite | reverse complement strand
CTCAAAAGTAGGTTTAACCTAGTACATTTATAGGATTATATGTAGGGGCATTTATGGATTGGGTGGTATGTATGTAAATCTTTCTTATTTGTATTGTGTTAAGGTTTTGTAGAAAGAACAACTCAATTTTAGCATTTGCCACCTTTCAAAAAAAATTAAAAAAGAAGAATTATTATAAAAGAAATTTAGTCATATATTCTAGAAATGAACAATAGCTCATGCCTTGTTACCCTTTAGCATTTAGCATTTCATGACAAATTTTTTTGCCTCCTGTAATCGAATGAAACAGTTAGCTTATTTAGTGAGAGAGATGTGATTATTGGACAGAAAATGATCTCTAACTTTAGAAGGAGAATAGAATTTGAAGTGCCGCAACAGTTGCTAGTGCTTTGTTACCATTTGAATGCTTTCCGGCCAATGTTATCTATCTCCAATTTCTTGAGCATAAGAAGCGATGTGGTTACGATGGCACACATTTAAATGACTTCTCTTTTGTTCTTAGATATGAATTAGCGGATATAATGTGGTTTTGTTACCGGTTCAATGCTTTCTAGCCAGTGTTATCTATCTCCAAGTTCTGATAGTGGCTTTTAAGGTTATGTTTAGTATTGATATTTCCATAGAAACAGTTCAATTAAACACTTACTGTATTGACAATCAGAAATAGTAATAACTAAGAGCAGAACATTGAGAAATTTGTAAGATTGCTCTGTAATTGGACAAAAAAATAAAGAAACTGAATGCAAGCTATCTTTCATTTCAAAATTTAACTCCTTAAATTTTCCAGATTTGTGTTATTCTACATTATTTGCACTCAATTCTTTTGTGTGATTGTAACAAGGCAGAAGCAACTGTCCAATCATCACATCTGTTGTGCTGTAACTTGGTTTGGAATCATATTGATATAATTTGTTTTAGGGTAATTTACATCCATATCACAGAATTCTTATTGATTTACAAGCCTAACATCTAAAATTTCATTTTTATAGATGAAGAGAATAGGTTGATTTCTTTTTGCGTCGAGTGAATTAATTTTAATTAATCATCAATCAATCAACGTATGATTATTTACAATAAATTTTCATTTTGATAATTTAATTTATTAATAATTAATGACTAAGTCATTATTTCAAATTAATCATAATTAAATAAATTTATATATTGTTATTTAATGATCAATTAATTAATTTATAAATATATTTTTATGTTTTAAATTATTTGATAAAAATATAAGTTTTCTTATTTATAAAAAGTATTTGATCATTAATTAATGTAAATTTATTTCTTAAGAAATAATTTATTTAATATAAAAATTATTTTACATTCTGTTTTGAACAGTTTTACTGAAAAAGGACAGAATGATTATTTTTACAGAAACAGTTGTTCCACAGCTGTTTTCACACAGCTGCAACAAACAACCGGCTAGCTAGCTTCCCCGCAGCAATTTTCCCACAACAGCTTACTGGGGTAGCACAGTTGCAGCTGAAAAACTGAAAAGCTGCAACTGCGCCAAACTGAACCTTACCTACCACCCACCTGAACTTCAATTTTTACAGGCACAGCACCCTACTTGCTCCTTTATCACGATGGGAACAGTGAAATATACATTTCATGTATAGAAAGGTGTTTTATCCATAAAAAATGAAGTTCAGATGCGAGATAGGTAAATACATAAGGTTTGGCTGCTGGGCATGTAAATATTCCAAATAAAATTTGCAATTTGTTAATCTCCTAAGAAGTCACTAAATTTGATAAGAAAATCGAAACAAATTGCTATATATACATATAGAGAGAGAGAGAGAGAAAGAGAGAGGACAACTGAGAATCTACAGACTTGAAGATCATGACAAGCAACAGCAGTGCACAGTCCATTTGGTCACCATTTGATGACCAAATACTATAAATGTTTCAAATTGACACAAAAACATCAATACTGTATTAAAAACTCCATTAATATGTTTATAGATGGGACCCTTGACCTAAAGCTCCACGCATACATGAAAAATAAATTATCAATCAAATATTTTGCCAATAAAGTATAACAATTAATCCAAAATCCCAAACAAAAATTGGGATAAACAAAGATGCTGGTGCTGATGAAATATAGAGAATTACAAGAGCAGACACAGCAGCTGCTTCGCACTTCTGTATAAGTAGAAAGCAAATGAAAAATAAAAACATAGAACTAACTGTAACTGGGGCCAAGATTTTTTGGTTCAGCTGTCCTTGAGCGAATCAAGTGTGATGAGCAATACAGATATTTCGGAGAATCTATGTTGATCTCCGGATTTCTACTGACACTATATTGAGGAGAATCTTGACATATACATTTCTCCTTCAAAGATGACAATCATCGAATGAAATCGGGCGAATCGTGAAGTCTAAGCAATTTCTTTCGCTATGCTGGAAGTAGCATAGATCTTCAATGGCTGCTCTGGTATGTAAATTACACCTGTTGATGGTAGAAAGAAGCAAAAAAAAATTCAAAACTTTAAGCATAAAAAAGCAATTTTAAAAAACCTGAAGCTTATAAAAAAACTATTATATCCATTTTTGCCAATTATTTAAACAATTTGTAGCACAATATGGATGAGCGAACACGATGCCAGGAAGTGCAAGTATCAATTATTAGAAAAATGTTTTGAGATCTGGTGCATAATGTCACTACAAATTTTGAACTTAAAGAGGTAAAACTTTATTATTTGACAGTTGCAAAAATTTGTAGGAAAATACTACAATTTTTTAAGGTTTCTGTAAGTTCTCAAAAATCCTGGCTCTCCCATGTGTTTTTGATGGGCATGCGGTCTCAATAGATTTGGTGTTTTTTGTGTCTACTTCTATTTATAAGTTCTAGTTGCAAAGCTGCTCTACCATTTCTATGCAATTAGCTCACTCCAGCTCCTACTACCTATACAGCCTTATCCCCACGTACCGGCCTCTCTTCCCAGTCCTTGCAACGCATCAATAACAACAACAACAAGCCTTTATCTCACTAAGTGGGGTCGGCTACATGAATCCTTTTTCTCCAATGCACCCAATTGAGTGTCATATTTTCATTTAATTCTAATATATTAAGATTATTTTTTATACAATATGCTTAAATCTTTTTAGGTCTACCTCTGTTTTTCTTAACATAAGTTGAATCTAGAACATCTCTCCTAACAGGACCATCATCAGATGGTCAACGTTTAATGTGACCAAACCATCTAAGACAACTCTCTCACGAATTTATTCATTTCTCATTTTGTTTCTAAGTGTCAAGTCACTCATCCAACTAAGCATTTTCATCTCAGCTACACTGAACTTTATTTTATGCTTCTCTTTAAAGCCAACCATAGAGCATTGCAGGTATCATCACCATTCTGCAAACATTCTCAACAGCATCTCAGTCCTTGCAGCGCATCTCTAAAAAAAATCACAGTTCATCACCATTATGATTTTATTTTAAGTTCCTATAAGGTACCTAGAAAGAATAAGAAACTGTACGAACCGATCGAGACAAGTGTAATAACAGTTTTAGTTCCATTTGTAGTTACAGATAAAAATCTTGATTATTTCATCGAAGCATAGATCCTTGACATTCTAGTTTCAAAAACAAGTTTAAAAAAACTATGTTCCAAGCTTGTTATAAAGCGTTGATTTTAGTTAAACTCTTCAAAAGTTGGCCAGGAGACTGTAATGTGATGACATATAATCTGATACCTAACTAGGAACAATTAATCATATCCAAAATACTAGAGGTAAGGATAATGATCATAAGGCAGATGATGATGAAAGTTGAAAGATTAATCAATTTCTGAATACACTTAGCCCTCAAAAATGATTATTATTAGACTTACACAATTATTTAGAGTCGGCTTTATGAATCCTCAATTTTCAATCATTACAACTGAGTGTTAACCTGTCTGTTAAAGTAATTCTTCGTAAACCATCTGGAACAACTTCTATTCTATATTTTCTCTGTTTTATCGTTTTTTCTTCCCAATTGTATAACACTAATTTCATCTACCCATCTAATGAATTTATTTTCAACCCTTCATCGCACATGTCCATGATGACTCCAATAATTCCTCTAATAGAATCATTCTTTAATTTACCTTTATCAATTTTTATTTCCATCAATCTTAACATTCTAATTATCACTACGCTCAGCTTGACTATCAACAACTTTTGACTGCCAAACACTAGGACAAATTCAACATCGCCAACCTAATTCCAGATTTATGAGAAATATCCATCCTCTTATCACATAATACTCGAGCACTTCTAATTTTACCACCAAGCCTTTATCTTCTTTGCATCAATCAACAGATAATATATCACTAAAATATAAAGACACACATGAACAAGGAGTGACAACCTACAAGCTTCATGTATGAAACTAAGCTTGATGGAATAGGTAATGTCTTCGCATTAACAATAGTGATCAGCAAATTTTATCTTTCATTCAAAAGAGATAATAGAACAAAAGAAATGGTCAATCAAAAAAGCTTCAGGTAGAACTGTGCCTTTATCTCGAGCAGCTACTTGCAGCGTGTCCAGAGTAATTATTCCATCTGTTAAAGGAAGTAACTCAAGTTTGACGCTGGTACTCGAGTGTGCAGGTACAACTCTACACAGCAAAAAGGGAAAACATAGTTACATAAGGCAATCTTTCTTCTTCAAATAAAAGTATAATAAGACTGATGATACACAATATTTACCCCAAGGGCACTGTGCTCTGCAACCAGAGATGTGTACACCCCTGATCTGTGCTTGAAATGATATCAGAAGTCGCACCACGGCGCTGAGTAAGAGAACTTGATCCTTTGCCACTACCATCATTAACTTTCTGTTTTTCAGTGACAGTATTTTTTCCCCCGGCTTCCCCTCCTATGAATTCAGGAAAATTAGCTTGAGCATTCATAGGGTTTCTTGGTGTGGAGCTCAAGGGCAATACAGATGGCGAAGAAGGTGCTGATAATGGAGCCAGAACAGTAAGATTAAGATCTTCAGAAGTTAAGTTTGAAGCATGGAGGGTTAACACCTGAAACATATTATCAGACTAAGCCGTAATAACTGTAATAAATAAAAAAAAGAAATAAATTTTAATTAATAGATCAGTTCAAATGTAGCCATCGAGTCTTTCCGTCATTAAGAGACGAGTGAAGCAATTCCAAGAAGGCTAATGCAATAGAATAGAGAACAGAGCCCGGAACAGTGACAGAGCAAGTGTGACCTAAAGCTGTTCTGAGCCAAACTGAAGGAAGAGCACCTCGTGTGTGCAACCCTCGTCAAAGCCGAAGAAGAAGAAATCTTCTTGAGATTCTTGTGCAAAGGAAAAGGAAGCAGGTGCTCATGTAAGGTGTCGTCTGAGCGTGTTCTGGGCGACGAAGGAAGAGGAGGAAGGGAGGGTTGAGTGTTTAACCTTAGCTGAGACGAGCAGAAAGATTGAGCACTTGTCTGGGGCTAGAAGCATCCCCATCCTGTGCGGACGCTTGCAGGAGAAGAGACGATGTCGCGGGTGAGAAAGAAGGAAGCGGGGTATTTTAGGAGCAATTATTAGGTGCTGAGTCCACACATGTAGTTTTCATTGTATTTTGGTTGTATTCATTGTATCAATATAACCAAAAATATAACAAAATCCGCACCTTAAGCACCTAATAATCTTTTGTAGCTAGTTTAGAGGCCTAGGGTGTGGGAAGAAGGGCTGCATTCATGTTTTGTACGAAGGAGAGGAGAGGAAAGGAGGTTGTGTGCGACTTTTCGTGCAGAAAAAAAGGGAGAAGAGGAGCTTTGCATGCAAAAAAATCTACGAAGCCGTGCAGAAAACCGAACTGAGCGTAGGTAAGAGTAAAGTTTATATTTTTAAGAAGTTTTTGAATTGTAATAAACTGAACTCACATCAAGTGTTAATATGATGTTAGGATTAATTAAAATCAGAAAGAAGAAGGTAAAGAGTGCGAGTTAAGGGAGAAGAATGATTCGAGAGCTTATATAGTAAAATGTTAAGTTTTACATTGTTATTAGAATAAATGATATAACTAATTAAATTAATGTTATTAAATTTTATTGAATTATGAATTGTGGATAGAAGCTATTTAGATTTGAGATTGATAAAGGATCAACGACATTGAAAGTGAAGGTAAGGTTTATATTTCTAATTATATAAATTGTTTTCTTTAAATGCCACTAAGTAAATAATAAATCTTATGAGTGGAATCCGTAATTAGAATTGGGAAGGGCTTATGATTCAAAAGTTAATTGAAAAAACATTTAAATTAATGAATTATATTATTTTGGAAATAAAATCTTTATATATGCATTTTTAAATTGATATAGGTGATAATAAGAGAAAGTAAAGTGGAGGAATAAATTTTTACAGAGCTCTTTTAAAGGTTAAGGTGAGTAATTACTTTTTTTTTGCATTAAATTCAATTCTTTTATTTTGAAAATGTTTCACTTGTTCGTAAACAATAAAATCATCTTTACAAGTGAAAGAAACTAAATGAAAAAGAAATGATTATTTTATGATTTTAGTTCTTTCGCTTTTATTATGCACCAAAGGAAAATTAAATAAATTAATGATTTAAAGGAATTAAATAATTCAAAATGAAAATTTTAATGATACGTATATCAGGAGTTACAACTTATGGTACTGACAAAGGGTGTTATTTTATTCGAATACATTAAAAATAAGGGAAACGGGAAAGATATATTTTTATGATACAAAAGGTAAAGGTTTTGACATTTTTCCTTGTATGACTTTCAAAATTAAAGAAAAAAAGGGAAATAGAAAATGATCATCATCTTCATTTGAGAAATCATGTTAAGCATTTGCAAAATATTTAACATATAATAAAATAGTAATTATTCACTAAATTGCTTAAACTTAAACTGTTGTTTATCTGCATTTTTAATGGAAGGAAGTTTTATTATGGGAGGAGAGAGCCTGTGGATAATAGATAGTGGTTTTCTTTTTTTTTATTTTATATCACTCCTACTGTATTAGTTATGTTACTGAAGCAGACCGGAAAATATTGTGCTTATGAGAGGATTGCTAACATGAGTATTGTGGATTTAGTGGTTACTTTTTATATAAATGTTATGGTGGATTAATGTTAATGTTTAGACATGTTTTTCACTGTCCATCTTAGTTAATTCTAACTTCTTGGGCCTGGTCGTGACAAAAAAATATCTTAATAATGGCCCAAAAAATAAGATATCAACAAAAGGTAAAAAAAAAAATCTGCCTTCAACATTAAAAAAAAAAAGTATCGGCTAAAAGAAATGAAAACCTGAACCGGAAGTTGTGGTACTCCAGTTGATTCAACCGTCTGATGTGAAATTTCTGAAACTACAGAGATAATGAGATCCTTGGCAATGTGGGGACGCCAACTTGTTCTCTGCTTGAAGAATAATTTTGATTCTGTGAGCAAAACGAACGGGATTGGATGAGGCATTAAATAGAATTATTATAAAAATATTCAACATTTTTAAAGATTGTGCTCAACTATTACCACTGTAGTTGCAACGGCAGGAAACTAAAACTGCATATTGATCATTGCTTGGTAAAATCTTCTTCATGTAACTTGCCTTTGAAGTTGATCCCAATACAGTTGTACCTACCTTCGCATGTAAAACCGTAGCGTGTGCATTACTACGGCCATCAAAATTGCCATCTAATTTGATCACCGGTTTCAGGATAAAAGAATGTTCCTCGCCTCTCCTGTATTTTCAATAGAGGCCAACAAAAATTAAAAAAATGAATTGAATACTCAAAAGCAGCTAGTCATATGAAAAGATCTATGGAGGAAGAATACACCACAAAAACTGAAGTAAATGATATAGTTAGATTGTTTACTTGCTTCAGTACTCCTATTATCCTCAGCAAACCGTTATGTTACTCAAAAAAGTTACTTTAAATAAAATCAACACAAAAAAAAATCATCAATTCTTCAAGAGCATTCGAAAAAATTATGGTATTTGATTATCTACTCTAGAAGCCTGCCTACATTTGATGCAAGTGCCGCAAAAGATAGAGATATATGCACAAAAGTTATTTCAAGAGGCCCACTTTCCAAAAATCATTATAGACATAGATAACCATTAAATGGAAAAAATTTTCCGATAGTTATTAAGAGCATATACAAAATCTCTCAAGTTCCCATAGCACCTTCACAGAATAATATCAATAAAGGATTGCCAAAAATAAAGAATGTTCGCATACACTATCTGCAATATCCAATACAACTATGCGGTAGAAATAAACAAAGAAATGGATTCACCGATCGATTTTCTAAAATAATAAGCAGCATTGTGTTGCAAACTTGCACTTAATAGTAGATGTAACAAGTATTTTAGTAAAATTAAAAATATAAACACGTAAAAAATGCATCACATGTTGAAATAGCAAATGATAACACCAAATGCTAATCCATCAGCTTTGCAAGAAGGAATTCCAAACATGAACACTCTAAAGCATCACCAGCTGATAGTAAAGATTGGAAGAAATCAGAAAAAAGGTGAAATGTCAACAATCTTTAAATGCCCAAGTACTGTCTGGTAAAGAAAATTTAAATAGAAGGCATGTTATATATATGAGGTTTAACGGTCATTTTTTCATATATACAAAGGAAGGCCATACAGGTTTAAATTGTTAATAGTAATATTCATTAGTCTAGACATATTCGCTGATAAGATGAGAAAAAAACCAAAGGAATATGACCTGAGCGGAAGATTAGGTAAATTGTGACCACCTCCTGTCTCAATGCTTGAAAGCGGTAGATAAAAAGGTGGACTTCCCTTTGATGGCTCATCACATATAATATTTATTGCGTCCAAAAATATAGTTATCTCTGGCAAATGCGCTGGTGAAACATTCTGAAGAATGAAGAAAAACTGCTTTAATATTTCAAGATCGACTCGAGCACATGTTTGGCGATCAATTCTAGAACATTTGATTAAAAAAAAAACAAGTAATTCAATGAAGCATGGACATCCATACAAGACTAGAAACAAATACAACACCAAGTGAATAAGGCAATACAACATAATTGTAAGAAGTAGGACAGAGTATTTTATAGACAAATCTTCTTCAAAAAATATTATTATAAAATGAACCATTTAAACACCAGATATCAAAGATTTATACCATTGTAAAACTCTCAATCATTGTTCTTGAGAAAAAATTTAAGAAAAATCCAAAATATAAATGTTTGAGGAAAATTCAAAATAAAATAATCTTTACATTGAAGAAAATTGGAGAAGAAAAACAAAAAAAGCAAGAACAAATTTAAAAAATAGTTATATCTGGAAGTACAACAAAATTGTAAAAAATAGGACGGTATTTTATTGACAAATCTTTTTTCAAATATATTAATATAAAATGAAACATTAAAACACCTGATATCAATAATTTATATTACTAAAAAAATCTAGATCATTATTATTGAGAAAAAAATTTTGAGAAAAAACTAAAGTATAAATATTTGATGCAAATTAAAAATAAAATAATCTTTACATTGAAGAAAATTGGAGAGGAATTAAAAAAAAAAGCAAGAACAATACATTTAAATTTATGACCAGGGATAACAAAAGTTAAAAGCAAACCTGAGCACAGAAGGATAGAGACAAAGAGTCAGTAAGTAAAATTAAAGCCCTTTGAAAGCGCCACAACCGAGTTAGAAAGTGTTTGTGGTATAAGAAATATAATAGCGGGTTAGAGCACTAATGAGTGGTGGCGTAGCAAGCTTAACAAAATTGCAAACATAAATGGAAATGAGGTGACAAATGAATAAAGGCTTTTCGCACCTTAATGCAAAGAGATGAGATTAAATGAATTAAAATGAATAGTATTGAAGTTAAAATGTGAGTTTTAAGATGTTATACTAAAATAGAACAAAAATGATTAAACCAGCAAAAATATTTCTTGTAACATGCCTTACACAAGTCCCATGTGCATCATTGTCATTTTGAGGCATATCCAAACCATATCCAACATTAATTTTGAATATTTCAAATACAAATTTAAACGAGTTGTACATGCAGCGAGCCATACCGGATGCACGTACAAAACAAATAAGGAAGATATTTTGATACAACCACGATTCACAGATGATAAATAAAACGAAGAATATAAAAAGTGCAGCAATTGAGAAAAGATATTTTGATATTACATTGAGAAATTTGAAATGGCACCTTGATCTGAACACACAGAAGATCCTCAGTAGCGCATGAAGCAGCAAAACTATGAATTTCTAATGGCTGAACAATTTCAATCTTTCTACGCCATCGCCGGCCAGGTAAGTATATACCTTCAAAACCACAGTGAACAGAAAACCGTTCAGGCACAAGAGAAACACCTCGAAACGAAAAAAGACCCTCATTTTCCATATCATGATTCTTTGACTTCTCCGGCGTCAAACAATCTAAATCTTCAAGGTCAAGAGAAGGTTTTGAATTGTGAGTAGCAAAGATGGAAGGTGCACTATTATCTTTCGGAAGTGATGGCATGGAGTAACTTCGGAACTGGCCAAAAGAGAAAATTTGTGAACCAGAATAGGAAGATGTTGACCTGTGAGTAGCAACTGTTTGATCTTGCCCTAATGGAGGTAATAATGAATGAGGGGCTAGAGTACGATTCAAAGGGAGTAACCAATTAAGAAGTTCCCCATATGGATCATAACGGCTTGAAGAATATAAATTACTCAAATTCTCAGAGTCAGGAACTAAAGCTCCGTACTTCTCAAACTGAAGAACCTCAAGCACAGGATCTTTTATATTGCCAGCTGCGACGTTCACTTGTAAAAGAACCTGCATCCTTCCAGCAAAAGTAATTGACATTCATAACTTAGTACTGGTTCAACTAAATCAATCAGACAAAAAGTAAAAGCAGTAGCACGGGAATGATGGGTGAGAAAGGGGGCAATTAAGGTGCAAAAATATTTTGATGCATGAATTTAAAGTTTTGAAAAAGCTTCAGAAAAACAAGAACTTCAAGAAAACCAAATTTTGATATAACCATTAAGCATATGATTATAACCAGTGGTTTTACCCTAAATAAGGGTATTAATTTCGGCAAAACTCATTAATGACAATCACAATCTATTTCATGATAACTAGATAATGTAAAATAAAACAATCTGTCAATGATTATTTAATATACTAAGAAATCTTACTGAAAAAAAATGTTAAAACTAAATAATTGTGTTCATGATGCCAAATATGACGCAAGTTATAAACATAACATCTGAAAACTAGAAATAAAGATAACAGGACAAATGATGAAAGAATTATTGAGAAAAAAAAAGCACGCACGCTAACATTAAATATAAATTAGAGATGCAGCAGTAGGAATAATTCTTATATGATATTCTGACACTATTAATGAAAGAAAGAACCATGGAAGAAGCATCAAAGCAAAAATGACAATTAAGTCACCCATAATAGCAGCATTATAATACAAAGGTACTATAACCAAGAAAGTATAAGTGAAATATTTTATGATTTTCATCCGATGGCTTAAAGTGGCCCTATAAATATATTACAGAATCCAGAAACTAAAGCCTGAGTTTATATATATATATATATATATATTAATTTTACCCAACAAAGTAGGTGATATGCAACCTTAAAAAGCTAATACTATGAAAAGAAAATAGCAGAATAACCCAAGGTGAAAATATAAACTTAAAAAAGATGGCAATGGTCGATAGGGCAGAATGTGTGCAAAAATTCTCTAGTGCCTAGCTAAGGCAAAGGGAGATCACCCAGCTGAACCTTTGTAACAATGTTAAAAATAAGCATGGAAAACCTGCAACAAATTGCTTTGGCACCTAAGAATCTGTGAACAAAATGACTTGATAGCAAAACAACAATTAATCTGCAAGATTTTGAGAACAAAAGTATACTTTAGCTTGACATGGTTATTAATTGCAAATAGTCTTTAGCGGCTATTTTCATAATTAAACTTCATTATTGAACATTTTTCCTTTACTTTCTTTAGTCCGGTTAGTTTCATATTTAAGAGTGTCCAAGCGCTATTAAGAGGCTGTTTGGCTGCACGTACAATTTAGGTTACGTAGGTTTTAGCAAATCTAGTAAATTCGAATTTATAAAATCCGGTGCTGTTAAATCTAAAAAGATATTTGGTATGATTTGATTTCAATCTGCTGAAATACTCTGATGTTTGACATTTTATCAGAATTTAATTTTCTTGTGCACTAAATCTATTAAATCCACCGAAAATCAAATTTAATAAATCTGGATTTACGTTAAAAAAAATTAACGGAAGGAAATAAATTTGATTTAGCAAACTTTCGGATTTATTTTAAGTTTTTTTTTTTTTTGCATTTGGGTGGAATTACATAAAAATCGCCTAAAAATCCTATTACTTTTACGCTACGAAAATGTGTCTAAGGGTGCTAGCTTATTTATGACCTATGCACTTAGAGAAAAATCAGTTTGTCAAGTTTATTTTCAGTTTAGCCTAAGGTTATGGGTAGGGATCCCTGTTTAGGAGAGGTGTGGTGGGGGAGGAGAAAGTGAAGTCCATGACTTCGCCACAATCGATCCCTGGAATCACTTGGCACTATCCTTTAGTATGTCTATCTGTCTAGCTGTTTTCCAAGATGTTTCGTTCATATCTAGTGATCCATCGCTGAACACTATGAAATCCGACAAAGGTTGAAGGCAGAAAACAGAAAGAGCGCTTTAGAGTTCTTTGCTGAGGGCTGTCCCGGAGCTCTAGTTCTATAGTTGGACAGCAGTTGGTGTTCCGCATCAATCCTTTGAGTTCTATATAGAGTAAATTCCAGATACAGGATTTTTTTTAAAAGATAAAAAGAAATTCAGCATCTTGAATCAAGAACGATCTCCACCAGGTTCTCTATTTTTCAACTTCTCTAATGTCATCAAATTGTCTTTCATGTGAACATTTGTGATGCCGTTTTAGGGCTCCAAGATGTTTGGGAAGTAAGTTTGACGTGAAAATATGCATTTCACAATAAATTAAAGCAAAAAGATTACAAAAAGATGTACAAAGATGTTAGAGGAATAATAAGGGAATGAAAGTATGGGCAATCGAAGATATTTGGAGGGGGCTAGACAACGTCTGGCGGCTGTCCCGGTTGAAAACCAGGCTAAAGACAAAACGGTGTGGTATGAATGTCAAGGAGGTTCACCGCCTATTCGTGCACAAGCAAAAAACACACCAATTGCAAAGGAAAATGATACAACACTCCTCAAGATAGAAAATCAGAGATACAATCTCCAAAACAATAAATAAATAATCTCTTAAAAGAAATTATTCTAATTAGAAATAAGGACAAAAAAGACAACAACAAAGTCTTTATTCCACTAGATGGGCTCGGCTCCATGAATTCTTTTTCTCCAATGTGTCCTATTGAGTTTCATATTTTCATTTAATTCGAATAGATTAAAATCATTTTTTATAAAACCTACCCAATTCCTTTTAGTTTTACCTAATTAGAAATAATGAAATAGAAAAAAAAAAGACAAAAAATTTAAGTAGTTTCCTCTATTCAGTCACCTGTGGTCGCGCAATTTTTGCAATCCCGCGGAATCTGGCAATCCGGCAGGAAAGCTTCTGCATCATTCTTCTCAGGTAGGAGAGGCTTCTTCTTTATAAGTTTTTGTTGTCTCTTTACCATCGCCATAAAAAATCTTGTAGCTTATGAGACAAAAACACTGCAAAATCTAAGCTCAAGTACATTCCATGTAACTCTAAAATATATAAGTCATTCCAAGTTTGTCATGAAACTCCTGATAGAATAAGTAGTCATCTTATTTTGGCACAACAAGAGTTAGAACTGCTATGGATGGAGATTCTCACAAACAAGGCCTCGAGTCACTAAATATTTAATTTGTTTCTCCCACCCATCGTACTTGGCTAGGCGAATCTGATAAACAAATCTGCTTGAAAGAATCAATCTTGTAATAAAATTTATCGCATAATAAACCACTCTCAGTGGCAACCACCTGAAAGATAAATTGTCAATGACATTCGACAGCTCAATAGGGGTTGACACTTTTCTAGTACTAGCTCTTTAGATTCGCTATCTTCTAAGATAACTAATGTTAGTCTTGTTTGAGTCTCTTTCATAGGCTCAGCTTGAATCACTAGCATCTCTCCCTCACCGGCTACAAATTGATACTCTTTTTTTACGTTTTCATTCTCTCTTATGTCATTATTTTTTTTCTTTAATTGCTCCCTGCTAGAAGAAAGATATCATTCTCATGTTTGTACAGGCTAATGTAATGTGTCCAAAACTATGACACTTGAAATATTTCCTGATTAGGACAAGTTTGGGAGTGTTGATAGTTCCACATTTTCTCAACTCTTGATTAGTTTCTCCTTATGCAGGGTCAAGTTGAATGCTCCACTGGGTGTACTTTTGCTGCGTGATCTTTGGATCGAACTCTGCTTGTAAGGTGTGATGGTCACCTGGTGAGTGGTGATATTATTGTTCTCCACCTTTACAACTACGAGTTGTGCATCGAGTAGGAACCAATACGGCTGCAGGCACATAATATTATTGATAGTTGACTTCAGTCCTCAAAGATATATCGTCGATGAGTGCTCCTCTGGTTTCACCAACTACTATTTTAGTATGAGTTGATCAAAGTCAGTCATGTGCTTCTTCATAGAAGAAAATTTTGGGTATAGGTTGAGGACTTTAATAAACAAGCCTGGTTGGTAATGTAAGAGAAAGTATTTACACTGTATTTATTTTTTCATCTTTTGACCGGGTGATTATCTTACTCTTCATTTCTAGCTGCAAAATATATTTCAAGTTATCCCACCATAATAAAGCATGCTTCCTTAACTTAATAGCGACAAGCTTGACCCTTCTGCAAGGTGAAATATCCTTATATTCAATAATCTGTTCCACTATCTGAAGACACTCAATGAACTTGTCTTGATCCATGCGACCGCAAAAAAAATCAGGCAAGTCAATATTTACTCCAACATCCTAAACTCTCATCTGATATTCTATATCAAATCAAAGAAACATTGGTTCTTCATCACTAGAAACTTTCTAATGAAAAGGATTTCACTTCCTTTTCTCGATCCAACAAGTCATTGTTTTGGCTATGTTGATCTCACCGACTTGTCTTTTTTCAAAAACGACAAGTCTCAATCGCAATTGAAAGGAGTTTTCCCTGCATATCCTTTATAATAAGTTCCTAGCATCTCTTTAAGTGTTTCTCCTATGAGATATTGTGTCATTTTCTCCCGATTAGAGTTTCAGCAGTTGTAGGATGACAAATCAAGGTTGGTTGAGACTTATGTTTCGGCGAAGGCAGGAAAGCTATCTTTTGAAAATTAAGGGCTAGTTCTAGGAATTGAAGTAGAAATGGTTAGGGTATGATTGAGAATTTTTTTGTGAATTTTAATTTAGGACGTGAAAGATACATCCCTAAAAATTTAGAGTTTGTCGGGTTATGATACCATATGATATTAACGCTCCTAAAAAGTGTTTGAGAAGCGGGTTTAACTAGGAGGTGGTGAAGGAATAGTAAGAGAATGAAAATATGGGTGACCGACAATCGTTATATGGGGATAGATGATGCCTGACGACAATCACGACTGAAAACAACAAGGCAGACAATGAAACTGTGTGGTACAGATGTTGATGAAGTTCACCGCCTATTCTTCACAAGCTATAAATACACCACTTGCAAGATAAAAAATGATACAACGCTCCTTAGGATAAAAAATCAACGATACAATCTCCAACATACAGAAATAAAGCCAAAAGTCCCCACAAGCAGAAAAACAAACATATATATAGTGTCATAATAGAAATTATTCTAATTAGAAATAAGGAAATAGAATAAAAAATCAAAAGAAAAGGAAAAATATTTGGCTGGAAAAATTTTTGACAGGTTTCCCTTGTTCAGCCACCTGTGATCGTGTGATATTCCACTATCCCGCGTTCACAGGATCGATTCCGCAATCCAGCGGGAAAGCTTCCGCATCAATTTGACTGTCATTCCAAGCTTTTGGTGACAGTGGATAGGAAGCTGGACATTCCAGCCAAGCCACTTCTCTCAAGTCAAGGTTCAGGCAAAGTTGGTCTTTGTTCTAGCTAGTGGGCTCAGGTGACGTTGTTCTTTGTTCTTGCTAGTATTTTTAATCTTAGAAAATGACTTTTAACCAATCAGCTATTTCCCATTTTTTTTGGCATTCTTTAAGATGTTCCTTGATCAATTAATCTGCCAATTTCTTTCTCCTTTGTGCAGGTGCTGGTGGCTGAAATTCCTGCAATGCAACAATTCCAAAATAGGAATTGGGAGGGAGAAGCAAACTGCTGGATTGGAAGTTGTTGCAGCGTGTTTCAGCCAGAACCAAACAAGAGAGATTTAAAAAATGGTAATAATAGCGGGCTCCTGCAACGCCATCCACCTTGTGCTCCACTGAGTCGATGCCAAGCTCGCCAAATAATTTGAAGAATTGTGTGAGGCGCAAGAGTAAATGGGCAATTTAATCATATGTTAGTTATTATTGTGGGGGTATAAATAAGGCTTAATATGTTTAGAATTAGATTATGTGATTGTTGTTTTGAATCTTAGGATTAGGTTTTCGTAGAAAATTGCCTACCTCTCCAATTGTAAGTTTATCTTGTATGTATTCGGAATTGTATCGTTTTGATTTTGTACCGAAAAAATAAAATCTATTATTTTGGGCTTACTATTTTATGTAAAATTGTCTCGTTCCTATCAAGTAACCCGCATCCGGCCTTCCTTAATCCTGCTTTTGCCAAAAACTGCTTGCATTGACAATGCATTTAATAAAATATTCTTTTTAAAAAGTACAACAGTGCTGCATAATTATCAAGAATTTTGTAAAACCATTTTTTGTTATCACAATCGAAAAAAAAAGGCATCACTCGAGCACTAGCATGCCTCTCCTAACCATGTAGAAACTTACTGCTAAATCATCCTCCTCAAATCAAATTAATCAATCACTCCAAGTCCTCTCTTTAAATTTAAATCTGGTTTACTTAATGCTTTGAGAAGAAGTCTATCCACTTCAACTTTGAACGGCCAATTGTCTAATCTAGCCATTTTGCATCATCTCAACCAATTTTGAAAATGATATTAAAAAAAAACTGAACAATTATTGACATACCACTATGTCACCACTTGACAAGCAGTAGCATTTAACGTCTCTAGCCACCCCACCAGAAGCACAGCAGTTAAAACTTCCTTGATCAATAATTGCACTCAGGCTTTCTTTTCTTGGAGCACCATCTTTTGCATTGAATATCCCTCCAGCCATATCTGAGTTAGTTGAAGATGATTCTGCTGAAATTTTTTTAGACCACAGTGGCTCGTCAGATTCTGCAACTCTTACAAAGAAATTTGAAAAGCTTAATTTTTGCAGCAATGTTTTTATCCGTAGCTCATGATCTTCACTCTGAAGCAAGGCTTTGGTTATGTTTGCATCCTGCCCAGGACCCACCTCAGAACTAGGCAAAGCTTGATCGCTGCATTCACTTGGACCTACATTTGTAGCAAGCATATCATTCTCCTTCACTTGAGCAATGACAGCGGAAGTGCTGAATGAAATCTCATTCTGATGCTTTCTAAACTGCGTAGAATTTTCATTTTTTGACATAAACCCAGAAACTATTAATGGAGTCGTGACTTCTTCATCATGCTTAGCTGCTGATAAGCACACTAACAAACGAAGCTGTTCACCTTAAGAAAAAACGTTGTCACATAAATTGAGAGAGAACCTGAATGAGGAAATCACTGCAGCAAGAAGGTTTGAGGATCTAGCTACCAGAGAAAACAAAAGACCTGTCCAAGGAGCGCAACTGCTGTACATTTGATGCGAGAAACCAATCATCGGGAACTTTATCTGCAACAAAATGAAATAACAACAATTCTAAAACAATAGAATAAGACGAGAGAACAAAAAAAGGGGATATTTTCTCATCTTCTGTGGAAAAAAATAAAAGATAAAAAATAGTAAATAAATGGGTGGAGATACAGCAATCTAGGAAATAAACAAAATCCAAAAAAATAATTTGTAATTGGGGCATTTACGTACATACAACAGAATTCTTATGTATTTACATATCTAACACCAAAACATCAATTTTAACATTTATGCACTCAAATCTTTCATATCACATAAAAAATACCAATATTACTAACTTCTTAATAGTGAAACACACTTTTTTAAACATAGGCATGGTGGTATAGATGTAAAAATCAAAGGCTAGATGTTAGATATGCAAATAAATAGGAATTGTGTGGTATTTATGGCGATCTTCCTTTTTAACTTTGTAATCCAAAATAAACAACAATGTAGAAAGGAAATGCAGTTGACCGGTGATTGATAGATTAATGTAGATGACAAACTATTGTCCATTGAATCTTGGATTGTTCTCGATGAAAAATAATCAATTGTTGGAGTGGTGTTGTCCGCAGATTGTTTCATTGTAGTAGATGAAAATATGTTTGCCACGAATACAAGATTATTTCAACACACACCTTAAATTTAATTATAAATATCGATCAAACCTAGTTTTTTGGTTAGATTATCAAAATTCATTCTATATAAACCCTTATTAAGGGGACTGGCTTTTGGGGGGATATTATTATTATTTGTATGAATGTGTTATCATTTAAATATATACAAATATTTCATTTAAACCTTGATTATGTCTTATGTCCACTAGAAATGAATTTTTTTAAAGCTTTGAAATGTGTGCACGATCTTCGGGATGAATTGTGTTTTAGCTTAAGCACGCAATTGACTTGTACAACATTCTCAGACGCTTAATTTAGTGAATTAAGGCAAGAGAAAGAACAGATGCGGGTATCAAAATTTATGAATTTGGACAGACTTTTGGGGAGATTTTATTGTTATTTGCATGAATGTGTTACCATTAAAATGTATACAAATATTTCATTTAAACCCTTGATTTCACCTTTTTTCCACTAGTGCACCAGGATTGTTGATCTGGTGGCGAATGTCCAAAATTTTATTTTTGGCTTTTAAAATAGATCGTATTTTGTTTGCCAACAAGTGCATTGCAAATTCGGTGGAGATTGAAGACATTTCAAATTTTGAGTGTGTATTTAAAGTTGTACATTTCTCCCACACTTAGCTATCACTTAAGTGCTCAAGTGAACCCTCCCCCATAATTGTAGTGTATGGTTTCAAATAAATTTGATTGCATTTATAAGTGAGCTTAATCTATGCATCAAAGGTTTCAGTCAAGCTCGTTGACGAGTCGTCGAGGCCTCTATAGTGTGGGTTCTTTTAATGCCTCATTTACCTTTATAAGTGAACTATAGGTTTCATTTGAGCTCATTGATGAGCTGTCAAATTTCTTGAGCATGCACGATTTTATATTGAAGTTTTAAAATTCACCTTTAGTCTGCCATTGCAAAGTGGCACAGATCCAGTGACGATCGTGCAAAATGTCATTTTTAATTTTTAAAAAGGATCAACATATGTTCTCTAGCAAATATATTGTGAATTTGATGACGATTAAAACATTCTATACTCTAATTGAATATTTTGAAATTATGAACATATCCCCTACTTAGCTCTCATTTGAGCGTTTAAGTAGACCCCCTGCCCTGTAATTGCAATGTAAGATTCTAATTAATGTGATTAGTTGATAGAATTTCTCATTTGCATTTATAGGTGAGTCGGTGTGTTTCACATGTTCCATTAGAGCTCGTTGATCAGTTTTTGAGTCCTCTGTCTGGTGCATGCTCTTTTCAATGCCTAATTTACATTTATATATGAACTAATGAGTTTAGTACATGTTTCATTCGAGCTCATTGACAAATTGTCGAGTCCCCTAAACATGCAAGGTTTCATTATTGATCCTAAAATTCACATTATGTCTACTATTACAAAAGTGGTGCAGATCCAATGGCGATTGAAGACATTTTACATCTTAGTTGTATCTTTGAGGTAATGCATCTTTCCCATAATTAGCCCTCATTTGAGTGTTCAGTTAGACCCCCTTGCCCTTGTAATGCATAATTCTAATGATTGTGATTAGTCAATAGAATTTATCATTTGTATTTAAAGGTGAGCCAATGCTTTTATTACGTGTTGCATTCGAGCTCATTAACGATTCATCGAGTCCCCTGTAAAAATTGTGCAAATTTTATTTTTCAATTCCACCTCCCTCTCTTCTCTCTTTATATAAATTTAAGTCCCAAATTTACCAATGATTTAAAATTTGCAAACTTTATTTATTGCAATTTAACTTAGATATAATTATTCATTATATGCATTATTTGGACGTAATTTTGAATGAAGTATATGAGTTATTGGCGATGGGTGGAGGCAAGGATAGGCCACGGGATGTTGTGGCGAGATCTCGCCGAAGAGGGTCAGAACTGCGGTAAGTGAAGGTAGGAAATGGGTAGGTGCATGAGCTAGGTGACAAGCTGTTGCAAAAGCTTATGGGTGTGCGAGGAAGATTGTCGCGTCAGATTTTGGAGATCGGGATGGAGAGTGGCTGCCAGGGGCTTTGCATGAAAGGGGAGAGAGACAGAGAGGCCGTGAAATTGATTTGCAGTAAGAGTAGAGAGTTGAGTGGCTTGCCGAAAAAAGCTTGTCGGGAGTTCACTAGCAGGATTGTCGGCGAGTGTTCATGACTAGAAGCAATGGAGTCGTTGCGGGTTATATGAAAGAGGTGTGGGGTTTGGGCTGAGGGATAGATGCATGATTTTGGTGTAGTTGTCGTGTGGGAAACAGAGGGGAGCAATGAGAAGAAGGAAGAAATGGATTTTGGTGCCCTATTTATACCAAACAATAATAAAATTTAAAAAAAAAAACTAAATTGGCCTTAGTCATTGGTGTAACATTGTCTCTCCCTTCCCAAAAAAAAATGTCTTCTTTTCAATGTGGGACTAAATTGCTCTAATACAATTTTGATAGGAACTGGAGACGAATTTCCACAAAAATTATGGCCACCAAATATTTATTTTTAGTAACACAAAAGTACATGATCCGAATGAATAAATATAATCACTTACAATTCGAGAGGTAGGCGATCTCTCCCAAACCCTAACCCTAGCACTCAAAATAACAATGTCATTATAACCTAACCCAAAATATTAAGCCTTATTAATACCAAACAATAATAAAAAAAAGACTAAATTGCCCGTAAGCGCTGGGGTAACACATACCTTTTGGAATTGTTATCCATCCTTCATCTTCGGCAACGTCTAAGTGGTTTCCAAAATCAGTATGGAACTTGGAAGTGGAAACCGTAGATCCACCGCTTAAGTCACTATCCTTATCACCATTCTCAACTGGAAATGGATCTTCGGCGATAAGGCCCTCCAATGTTGTAGCTGGTTTGGGTTCAGTTCTAACATCCTTGGTGCGTTTCGTTTCTGAAATAGAAGGTAGATCTGGGGCAACAGGATGTGTATTTCGCAGCAGAAACATTATAAAGACTTCAGGACCTGCAGTCTGTTGAAAAAAAAAATCAGTATACATTTAATAAAAACAGAAACCATGCCCTCATACACCTAATATACAACTTTAAAGGGTGCTGCATAATGAGATACTGAATGTATATTGCCTTTTAAGATCTAGAATTCTTAATAAAATTAAAAGCTATGACGCATCAAGCCCAAGCAATCAAAATTTACAATTTTAAGTTTAAAATATAAGAACTGAAACAATCACATGCTTTCTTCAATGGAACTTAAGAAAAAATCATTCCAAATAAAACTGGATGGTCAGTGAATTAGAAATTTAGTTAGAAATTGAAACCATAACCTCAATTAAGAAGTTATAGTAGTGCTGAATAAATTCAATCACTGATAAAAATTAAAATCAAAATAGGTAGCAAAAAATAGAGAAAGGTAACATACTATTAATAAAAAAATTTAGGCCTAGCCAGAAACACGAAAAAGACCACTGTGAATAAATAGTCAGACATGCACCATACACAGAGAACTCAACATCCCTGAAGCACAAGTTTTGCAGAGAACTAAAAAAATTTAATATATCAATTACTATCAATTACATACCAACAATCAATTATTATAGGCAATATCAAAAGGGAAATGATGGCTTTGATCAGTATAACAATATTAGAACTCTACAAAGTCTCGAGTCAAAATTAAGATAGCAGTAAATTGTAGAATTCCATGGAGGATAAGTGAATAAGGATAAAGGTTGCCAATGTTGATCACCCTCAGAGTTGGAAGACTGGCTACTAAAGCATAAGTACTGCAAGCGACGAGGTGCGCCAACTATGCAGGTGGAAATCCCAAAGGCAACAGGGCACGCAAATTGCTCTTCCATTTGACACAACCAGCTATAGGGATTGCTTCACCAAACAGGGGCTGAAAACAAAAAAACTGGTTACAACAGCCGACCGTATATGCAACAAGAATGGAGGGAGTCTGCATCAAACTATCTGACTTGGAAAAATTGTGCTTCAAATAATTAAGCATTTGATGTAGACATCCGTGAGTTTAGAGTTCTTAATGCAACTAAACAATGTGATTAATTACATACAAGAAATCATAAAATAAATTCATTGCTCAAAGATTACCAATTAAAACAATCACTCACTTCCTTCTCAAGCAAGCCAAAAAAGAATAAAGAATGAGCTCCAATAACTCAATGATCGTTGAATTAGAAATTTAGTGAGAAATTTAAATCCATGAAAACACACTTATATCATAAGTCATGCCTAGGCCAAATAATCAAGTTGGGGTAGCTTTTACCAAAAAATAATAAACTTGTTAGGATCTATATTAAATTATTTATACAAAAAGATAACAAGGTGATAGATCACAAAATAAGAACAGCTACGCCTCTTGCCGGAACAAACATAAGTCTTCTAATGAAAAAGAAGGAAGCCAAACTAAGAATCCAGTACCCCACAGGCACACAAGTGAAAATAATTCTGAAAATCTTTATTAACATAAAAACTATCATTAAATGCCCAAAAGAAAGTCAATTGCTTAGATCATTCTCAACAGTTTCAGAGCACCACCAAAATCCTGAGTCAAGCATCTAACATTGTAACAGTTAGCTGTGGAATTTCACAGAAAACTCGTGGAGAAGAAAGGTTGGCAATGCAAATCACCCTTAAATCTCAAGCATAATTTGCTTTTAGAAAAAAACCAGCGGCAATAATATTTCAACTGCTTGAGTAAAAAATTTACACGCGCTCAATTTGCACCACAAATAACATGCTAGAACTACCATCACCTCACAAGAACTCTCTTCAACATATAACAACTAGAAACAAATTGCCCATTACAGGGTCGACCATTCCTGTTAGAGAAACAAAGCATGGAGTTCGCATCACTGACGTTAGGAATGAACAATATAAATCAAATAACGACTAGATAAATACTTCATGATTATGATGAGCATATATATGTAGCAAGTACTTATTTTGAAAAAGAAAAGGATGGAAAAAAAAAAAATGTAACAGCTTATAATTATAAAATGAAATAATATAAAGTATAGACATACACATGTATGTATGCATATATGTGTGTATATCTGTATGTATGTATGAAAGAAAATAAGATAATGTAACAGCTTATATATATAAAATGAATTAATAGAAAGTATAGATATGCACATGAATGTGTGTGTGTGTGTGTGTGTGTGTTAAACTGCAATGTTTGCACAAATTTCAGGCAAAGAGTAAACCCTCCGATCTCTGAACCTCAATGAGATGAAGAATACAGTATCAATCTTCTTTGATTTAAGCAAAGGTGATATCAAACAAAATAACTCATGGCAACTTTTAAGGACTTTATGTTCAAAATAAGCCATTTCTTTACTCTCTTTTATTTAAATTCATATGTACACATTATCAGTGCATTTCTGATTTTCATACCTGTTCAAATCAATAAATCCTATAGCTTCTATATTTTTCATTGCGTACAAAATCTCTCCATATATTCACTTATACTCTCACATACTGACCATCTTATTTTCTCCACATTAATCTTAAATCCTTACTTTCACCATGCTTAACTTTACAGTCCAACACTTGGATTCATATGAAATAGAACGACCAATAGCAACTTTGAAGAAATTTCCCTTTAATTATTCATGAAATTCACTTATAAATGAGTAATACTGAAATGTTTTTCCAATTGGTCACCCGGCTTTAATTCGAGAAAACATGTGCTCATAAACTCCAACTTATTATGTAAAACAGACCTAAGGTACATACACCTACCACTCCAAAGTATCACTATATCCTCAAATAAGAATGTTTATAACAACTGATTTAAAACTCATTAAAATTATACAGCAAGACTTATTTGTTCTAATTATTCTGAACTTAAATTAATTTAACGGCTCAATTAATTTAGAAGAGTTCAGCTGTATCATCCAATGTGTCATAACACATGTCGGATGCTTCTAAAACGACACCAGCACAATCGCACCAAATGCATGGGTAAGGAAAATAACCTGAAAACCAACCACAAAAATAGCAGAAATCAACCTGAATTAAGTAACTCGCTACCCCACTAAAGTTAGCTCTACCGCAGGAGCAGGAGACTCGCCATGCCAAAAAGAGGAATTAACTGCCATTTAATCATACTAATTACTGAAAATCAATTAGATTTCCATATGGTCGAACCAACAGAGCTGCCTCAGAAAATTTAGGCAATTAGGTAAAATCGTTGAACTTCACCTAACCACAACCCAAACAGGACCAAAGCTTCAGCAATGAAGAAAAACTGTAATTGAAATGAACAGGGAGCAGCGAACATTTCCCGACCCATTCAGCTAAACAAGTTTCCAACTCAAGCTCGATACGTTAGAAGAGAATAATAGCAATCAAAGTTAAAAAGAATTAATAATAAAAACACAAAAAACCCTTCAAATCAAATCTAATCCGATAATTTAAAAGACAACAAGCTGTTTGGTAGCCAGTTTTTAAGCAGGATTTAAGCTGAGTTTTGCCGAAGGGCAAAAAGCGCCTCTGTAAATCCTGAGCTCCCGTAAATCTCAACCGATTCGCGATAAATCCGGGATTTACTAAATCCTGTGAATCGGCGTTTTCAGTAAATCCGGGATGACCGAAGAGGAAGAATGACGTGAACAGGCTTACCTTACTCAATGGTTTCTGGTTTTATAGGAGCGGATCGGAAGACTGAGAGAGTCGGTAGTTTCGCTGGTCACTGTACACCGCGATCCCGTCGTTGCCTTCCCAGCTAGCTCTAATGGCTACTGTATCGCGAAGGTTCGTCCACGAAGGCGATGGTTTTAGGCGAAACCGGGAGGGGGGGTGACATAAGCGAGGGTTTGGGGCAGAGATGGGAAGTTTTGGCGAAACTGGAGAAGGGGGGCATGTTTCAGGCTTTTAGCCAGGAAGATGGAGACAGGCTTGCGGATTTAATTTAATTTAATTAATTAATTGGTTAATAATCTATTATTAATTTGTATATTACCAATTTAATTATAATAGATAAATTTATATGTAATTATTTAATATCTGATTAATAAATAAAAATATATCAATATTTTAAATTATTTAATAAATTTATAAGTAATTCTTCAATTATGTAATTAATAATTGATTAACTAAAATTTATTAGTTAATAAGTAAATAGTTTACAAAAACTTAAAATGATTATTAATTTATATAATTAATTAACTATTTAATGTAAATGCACTTTCTTATAGGATTTTGGTGGTCTTTGTGCGTCGCAATTCCATTGATGCCTTCCAATATGGCTTTAATTGCGATGGTTTGTATGTTACAAGGAGAGGGGAAGACGTAGGGTTTTGGAAAGAAAGGGAAGGATTGGAAGGGCACAATGATGGAGGCAATGATTTCTAGTAGCATTTTTATTTGTTTTTACTCGTACGAGTTTGATTAATTTAATGAATTAATTAATGTATTATCATATTAATTATAATTATATAAATATATACTCATTATTTATTTTTTTAATTAATAAAAAAATATATTAATTTTTTATACAATCAATAAAATTATAAATAAGTATTAGTTAACATACTTAATAACTACTTGATTATTTATTTATAAATGTTAAACTATTGTTTAATAAATAATCGATTTAGTAAAAATTTTATTGGCAATTAATTAGTTTTGTGAATATATATATTTACTGGTTAAATTTTATAGATTAATTTAATTAAATTAAATAATTAAATTCAATCATAATAATAAAGTAATCAACGTTTAACTATATTTTTTATTCTAACAAACATAACAATCATTTAAATCCTATCAAAATTCTCAAACAGTTTAACCTAGTTTAACTAAAATTATTAAATTGGTTGTCTAACTATTCATGTGAGTTAACCATCCAACATTGGATTTACTAAATTCACTTAGGTTAAAGCTCATGCGTTGTCATAAAGCCCCTTAAATATAATGGCAATGTTTTTAACATCACATAAAAATGTCACTTATACACTATCAACAAATTTTAATCATCTAACATGAATTTCAAAATAAATTTTTTAGTAATAAATATTCAAACTAATATTGAAAGTCATCTAAAAGAAAATATTCCAATAAACTAATAATTAAACAAATATGCTTTATGAAACATATATAATGATACTAAACTTAGTCTAATTTGAGTCAAATCAAGCTCAGAGCTAATAATTGAACGGCTTTTGGAAAACTTTCAATGAACAATTGGAAGATAAAACAAATTTCAAATAAAACAAGCTTATGGATAAGTCAAGAGTCCGACAAAACAAATACGACGAGCCCAATATTACTAAATTATGACATCATTAGGACACTTAAATATATATATATATATATATATATATATATATATATATATATATATATAACATCTTTCAATTGAGGAAACCTCTTCAATGAAAGTGGTCCAAATTCATTAATTATTTGCACACAAACTTTATAAATAGTCTTACCCCCCATATCAAGAGGGGGCCTAGACCTATAGCAAGAAGAAGATTATATTTTTTAGAAGAACGAGATCTTTTGCACACGATTGTTACAGAGTCTTCGAGCATCATACGAATTGGTACATCATCCTAAACACCATGATAACCTTAAATATGGTGCATTAAAACTTCCACAACCACTCATTGATGTGATCGTTCCCTATCGTAGAGCAACGAGCTCTTTTGCATACGATTGTTGTAACTTGATGAACTATGTAGCCCATTCTCGTTTTTTGGCGTGGTTCTATTAATGCAATCACCAACTTATAGTGAATCATTTAAATTGAGCTAGATCTTGTGGTTTTTTCTTTCCGGATTTTCATGCAAAAACTTCTAGTATTTATACCCTTCACTCTTATTACTCAAGTGCATACTGAATTCTCGTGTAACACTGAGATAATAATTCTTCATCCCATAGTAACAAATTCTCTAGCACGTATCAACCACTAATATTAAAATTGACAAGATAAAATTCACATTTTTATTTATATATTTTGATGTGATTATGACACAAAAATATTTAACATACAAATATTAAAATGTAATTATTTTAGAAAAATATTGTTTGATATATATGTAAATCTCCCAATAGTTTAAATTTCTAAACATCATCATTCCTCTTAACTAGAAAAAAAACATATTTACAATTGTTTATATCCGGCTAGTGAATGTATTGAAATAATTGTGAATCAGAACCAACTTACAGGTTGATTCATGATCAAATACGGCGACAACAATTATTAACATAGTTGACGAATAACATTAGGTTATAAGCAAATGTAGATATCTTCGCAGATCATTGAAAGTAATAATAAACATATGATAATATGATGATAACAAAAATCATCAATTGTTAATGTTGGGTGTCAACGACCAAGACCATATTAGAGTCGGCGATGATGAACAACGTTGATTAGTTAGTAGGGAAAGCTTTTTGGACTATTTAAATCTAACAAATATCCCCACCTCAACTCTTCTTCATGTGCGAAGTAAAAGATAATTTATATATTATTAATCACTTACTAATTATATTTATTAAAAATTAAAATACTCAATTAGGTGGATTAGAACAATCATTTTTGATTATTTCATATTTATTAAAATTGGACTTTGTTAAAGTAATATGTTAAAACTATATTTAATTAGTTTGATTTTTTTATAGCATGCGACTCACCCACTAATTAATGGGCATATGATTATAGAGTACAAAAAAGATAGGTGGCCTTGAAAAATCTGAAGGTTAAATTTGATTAGGAAAAAAATAGGAATAAATATACTTTAAAAATATTTCTTAATTTAGCCGACTCCCATACTATATATAAATATAATTTTTATTTATATTTAAAATACCTACATAATTAATGAAAGAAATCCGGTTGATTGCTCAATTTTACCTTATTTTGGCCTTCAATCCAAAGTCTCAGGACTCCAAATGACAGCCGGCTATCCGGTTGAAATAAATTTCGATATATAAATCCGCCGGTGCACCAGATCACATTTCTTAATTGCTCTCTCCTCCAGCTGGGCTGACAAGCGCGGGTGAAGCTCGGAGAGGGATTTTAGGTGGCGGCAGAGCGGAGCGGGGCAGAAGCGAGAGGATATACCCAACGAAAATTGTAAACCAGTTGCATCAGATCTCGCCTGTGATACCATGGAGGAGGAAGCGCGAAGCGAGAGCAGCAATTACACTTCAGAGGACGAAGGAACCGAGGATTACCGGCGAGGAGGGTACCATGCTGTTAGGGTCGGCGACTCCTTTAAGCAGGGAACCTACGTCGTGCAGTCCAAGCTCGGATGGGGCCACTTCTCGACTGTTTGGCTTGCGTGGGACACCGTCCACTCTGTAAGCTACCTGAAACCCTAATCCCGCCCTTTTGTTTGCTGTGATTTTATGTCCGCTCGATGAGAGAAGAAAAGGCCACACTGCAGCTTGAGTGACAGATTGGTTGGAGTAGAGATTGATTGGAAGTTGAAAAACTATTCATTGATCGAACTCGTTTTTGCAGAGGTATGTGGCGCTTAAGGTGCAGAAGAGCGCACAGCACTACACCGAGGCAGCCATGGATGAAATCAAAATCCTGAAGCAGATTGCGGATGGAGACCCGAGTGATACCCAGTGTGTTGTGAAACTTCTCGATCACTTCAAGCATTCGGGGCCGAACGGGCTCCATGTCTGTATGGTTTTTGAGTTTTTAGGAGACAATCTTCTCACACTCATCAAGTATGCAGATTACCGCGGTATACCTCTTTCCATGGTGAAGGAGATTTGTAAATACGTACTCACGGGGTTAAATTATTTACATCAAAATCTATCAATAATACACACCGATCTCAAACCAGAAAATATCCTTCTTCTATCCACCATTGACCCAGGAAAGGATCCACGAAAATCAACTGCTCCTCCTTACATTCCCACCATCAAGAAACCCGAGTCACCACTGAAGACACCTGCTGCATCCAATGGTGATCTGACGCGAAATCAGAAAAAAAAAATCCGACGAAAAGCAAAGCGTGCTGCGGCAGCCACAGTTGATTGTGAGGATGTTGCTATATCAGCTTCCGATGGGACTCAGGAGAAGGTAGGTCCATCCTTGAAAACAGATGGTGATGGCACAACCTGTAATTTGCTAGGACAGACACATAGGAGAGGAAGTCGAGGGACTAGAAAAAAGCTGGCAATGGAGGTGGACCTAAGGTGCAAGCTGGTAGACTTTGGGAATGCTTGTTGGACATATAAGCAGTTCACGAGTGATATCCAGACAAGGCAGTATAGGTGCCCTGAGGTGCTCCTAGGTTCCAAGTACTCTACATCTGCAGACTTGTGGTCATTTGCCTGCATCTGCTTTGAGCTAGCGACTGGAGATGTGCTGTTTGATCCACACAGTGGGGAGAACTATGGTCGTGATGAGGTAAAATGTTTATAGTTTTGCTAGTACATTCAGTTATTATATCATGCTATTTGTATTTGGGTATTGCACGTTGATTTCTTTGTATTTTTTTGCTAACCCAATCTGGCATCAGGTTGGATTTTTTGGGCAAACATCTGTTAAAAGCATAGCTTGTCTAAACATTGTTTTTTGAATTCTTAATAAGCAGTAACTTTAGCATTATTCTCACTCATTTACAAGGGTTTGCGTCGAAGGATTGGGGTGAAAGATGGGTAGACCAAATATACCATTGTTATAAGGTGTGCAACAAAGATGTGCACAATAAAATTAATTCTCGTATAGCTCTTAGTGGAATAAACGTTTTGTTGTTGTTGTTGTTGTATAGCTCTTGATTGGAAAGAATAAGATGGTGGATCCTTAAAGCCGATCCTAAATTGTTTGGATAAAGTTAATGGTGATGATGAATATGTGCCTGATGGAAGAGTGGAGTTTATCTCATGAATTATATGTTGAGTGTCAGTCAACTCATTTCTGACGTAGGCTCAGATGTTTTCTTCTTTTTAAGGGCTTGTTTGGGGCAGCTTATTTGGTGTGGTGGCGTTTTGAAAACGCATATGACCTGTTGGGGTAAACTGCGTTTTGTCAGTTTATGCATTTTCAAAACGTAGAAAACAGCGTTTTCACACCGCACATCGCACCTATATAGGTGCGGTGACAGCTTATTGACAACAGTCTGACTTTTCAAAAAAAAAAAAAAAATTGTAATAGCCACCGCCCCTAGCTTATCAGCAGATTATTTTTAATCAGCTTATCAGAAGATTATTCAATAAGCTATAGCTGCCCCAAACAGACCCTAAGTAAAACATTAGGATGCGGAGCTTTAGCATCCATTAAAAACAATGAAAAATTGATGCACCTTTTCCTACATCATTGAATTGTGTTTTCTAATGCCTTCTCTTAATTTAGTTCTCCTAGATGAATATTTTTTTGGGGTTATGCTCTAGTGTACATGCCTACATTTTAACTCCAATTTGCAGACATCTAGTTTTGCTATGGGAAGAATAGTAAAAAATATTACTCTAGATTGAGCTTTTTTGCATATGATAGTTGCTAATTGTGAATTGGTTGTCTCCATGACACGTATAACTTGATGCTTTATTTAGTGGAATTATTTGAATCCTCCCAAAATTTCAAGTAAAAAAAGAAGTGATGTCTCTGCAGCATGGCATGTTTTAGAACATTTAAAAAATCCATGCCAATGACTTAATCTGAAGGGTAGGACTAAGGCGCGATCATTATGATGCATATGTTTTACATCATATATCAAGCCAAGCGGAGAACCTCCTCCTCGATTGATTGTTTACTTTCCAAGTATTACAAATTAATTAATGGCTTAGTTTCTTTTATATTTGTTGATATTGTTTTTCTAATTCTTGTTGCAGTGGAATCTTTTTAGGTAAGTACATTGTATGCATGGTTTGGGATGGGGGGACGAAAATATTTCTAGAAAATGCTACTTTGACATTCTCTGTACGGTATTGACGTTGCCATTATGGACTAGATCCAAATGTTCACAGGAATCTCATTTTGATTTGCGAGCCACAATCAATTCGCATGCGAAATCTTAGTTGTATTTTGTTCTGTCTGTTTTCTTTCTCCTTGCCTTTAAGATTAGGAAATACTTTTTGGAAGAACTCTTAGTTTTAGTAGCCTTTTTAATAAAATCTTCAACGAAACCTATACATCCATCATTGTCATTGATATCCCGACATACATTATTTTAGGTTAGACATTAAAGCTTTTGATGGTGTCTAATTATTATTTTTTTAACTTGTTTATGGCATTTGGCTCTCTAGGACTTAAATTTAATTACCTACAATTGCAAGGGTTATTGTTCTTTGACTATAAATAACCGGTTCAAGCACCATTCAAACAAATCAGACCTAGCTTTGATCAAAGTGATTCATTCTCTTTGGTGATAAGAATTTTATTAGCGTAGAAGGCAATCTTGGTCTTGGTGTGATGCCCTCCCTCTTTCTAAAAGTTTTGATGGTATGGAACCGTTTGGTTTTTTTTTCTTCCAAGTTCTACCACTCTTCATTTATTTTTCATATATTTTAGCCTACCACTTGCCCCTTTGCCTACAGAATGATGCCAACGCCCCTTTAATTTAAAGGCTGGCTTATAAGTCATAACCTTGAGCATGAACCTATGCATGAGTCTTAAGCCCTTTTCTGAACCGACACATGAGCTTGCATAAAATTCAATCTAAGTGAAAATTTGATTTTAAATTAAATTCTAGGAAGCACATACTTGTTTTATCTTCTAGTTCACCCATGGGAGTAGCAGATGAAATTGCTTATTTATATGACATTTAAATTGGTATTTATTTCAAAATTGGTTCTCGATTCCTTCAATTACCAACTTATGGATTTTACTAAATATCATGTTAGAAGTTATATTAGGAAATAATTTATTCATATTAGAAGTTGTGAAGATTAGATTTATTTCCTAATATATCTTTATTTCCTTTCCTATTTTAGATTTATTTTATTGGATTAGATTTATTTCCTTTTCTATTTTAGGCTTTTCTATTTTATGTTGTTTTCTTTATCTTTGAATAAATAATATAATATATTAATTAGATATATTATGTGATATATCTTTCCTTTCATGTTATTTCCTTTTTATTGTCTTTCCTATTATAAGATTCACATAAGGGTTATTTGTACTCTCTTTCATATCAATAAAATAATCAGTCTTATTCTGAATTTTAACATGGTCTCAGAGTCTTGAAACAAATCCTACAATCTAATGTCGCTGGAAACTTCCTATTCCTTGTAGCTGGCAATTTTTGTTGTGCTGCAAGCCCTTCCTCAACATTGTCTTTTTAGTTTTTATGCCGGAAAATTTCTCTCCCTGCGGCAACCCCCCCACCCCGCAGTCGGAATTCTTTCCAGCAGCTTTTCCAGCAGCTGGAACTCTCTCTTGTAGCATTTCCTAGTCATCGGAACTCCTTTCCCTGTAGTTTTTTTCACCAGAAAACCCTCCCCAACGACAATAGATCGATCAATGTCCTATTCTTGGTGGCCTCATAAAGCTCCTTCAAGTTTAGATAATTGGTAGAAGATGAGTGTGGTTGGTTTTCATCTCGACAATGAGAGCTGCATTGTAGTTGTAGATCAACAACGTGGAATTGATGTCGTTCTCAACGATGAATCCAAGCATGAGACTCCTGCCATTGTTTGATTTGGGGAGAAGCAACGCTTCGTTGGCACGGCTGAAGCCGAACACTATCTCTCAGTTCAAGCGTTTAATTTGCCGGAAATTTTCAGATCCGGAGATGCCGCTTGATCTTCGTACCTTACCATTTGCTGTTTTTGAAGGGCTGGATGGTTTTGTGCTTATCTATGCTAGGCACCTTGGTGAACAAAAGTTCTTCATGTCAACGTAAGTCCTCGTCATGGTCTCTTGAATCTGAAAGGCATTGCTGTGAATAATCTCAATGTTGCTCTCGTTGACTGTTGCATTAAATTTCGGTTTATTTTACTGATTTGTAGAGAAAAGTTGTGATTGATGCTGCCACAATTGCAAGTTTGCATCCTCTCCGTTTGTTCCATGAGACTGAGAAAATTTAGTCATTAGTTTAGAGCAGATGTTGGCGGAAATGATAATGAACCTGATCAAGATCCTATAATTTTATTTTTTTTATGCTATGCCAGATCCTAATATGTTTAGTCAGATTGGGTACTCAACCAACAAAAATTTTTATCAACATTCTTGTTTATTTGGGATGGATGTTTGTAGAATATGATAATTTTAAATCGATTTTAGCTACCAAATGGTTTCAGGTCATATCAATTATACTCTATAATTCACCCCTATGGGGATTTGAGCCATTGGAAAATTTTTGGGTTTTGGACGTGATTATTTAATGATATAATTTTATGAGAGATCGCTTGGTCAACCCCAATCATAGTAGTCCTTTGCGGTGCTATCTGATAATAAATTACTGAGTCAAAAAGCTTGTGTCACATTTCTGTTGCCATAGGATCCTTGAGAGTAGCCATGGTCATATGTTTAATATTATATTTACTCTTTGTCGGCTACAACTATCTCACTTCTGTTAATTTCCTCATTCTTTTGTGAAGAGTGAATAAATAGTCTCTCTTTAGCTTAAGCGATAAATTTTACTTGAATCATTTAAATTTAGTAGAAAAATTTGGATTTATTATTTTATTAGAAATTGAATTCTAAGTGAGTTGGATGGGGAGTTGGGGGCATGTTTGTTATAGAATTTTGTCTGGTTGAGATTTTCATCAAAACAACCATCATTGAGGTATTAAATGATTTTATTTTATTGCCTTGGACTTTGTGAACTTTGTTTCCTTGTTTGCAGAGGATTGGGTCCATGGTTTTTGTATTTCATTCAAATGAACGTCATTTGTAGTGGATCTTGTTTGTCTAAGAGTTGAACTCGCTATTGTATTAAGTGTTTGAGGTAACACGTTTCATTTTGAAACAAATTTTCTTGAAAAAGGCATTGAAAGCTTCATGCAAATGTAAAATATAATATTTTAAGCAAGTTTGTGATAGAGTGTTGATTTTTCATCCATAATAATAGGAGTTTGCTGGATTAGATTATTTTTTTTGTGTAAGTTTTGTTTGTTCAAAACTCATGAATGGGTAGAACTGAACTTGAAAAACATAAGTCTTACCACCCCACCAACCATTTAGGCGAGGTGGCCCCTTTAGGACTGTGCATATATGCCAATGAATTCAATTGTTTTTTAAAGAGAGTTTGCAAAGCTTTGAATTAATTGCATGATTCTTAGATTGGAGCAAATTTGAGTTCATTTTATTTTTTGTCCGCACAGCTTTCTTTGACTTTCATTCAATACGTCTGTCCTAGCACATGTGGATAAGTTTAATCTCGAAGTCTTGAACACAATTTAGAGAGATACATAATTTTCAAAGTACTAGCTTGATTTTAGGCATTGTATTTAGTTGACGAATTTCTTGTGAAGCATATGCAGGGGTGGAAATCATTCAGATTTTATTGTTTGTGTGAATATCTTATCATCCAGATTTGTGCAATGTTTTTCTTTTTTAAAGTTTTAAAGGATCACACTAAATTTTTTGACACCAAATAGGACGCAATGGAGAAAGTGGATTCATTTAGCTGACCCCACTTAGTGGGATAAAGGATCACATTATATTTGCTTGCATACTATATCTATGTCTATATATCCACACACACACAGACAGTTATATATATATATATATATATATAATGGATTTAGTTATGAGTGTTAAAAGTTTGATTTATTTTGTGTTTTTAAAACGTAATAACTTAGTCTGTATATGGTTTTTGTTTTTTTTTTATGATGGGCTTCATAGAGAATCATTTTTCACTTAGTAGGGGTCCTTAATTTTTTTTACCATTTTAGTTTTCATTGGCCTGGGAGCACTCAAGAGAGTTTTAAGTCTTCTAAGAGCAGTGGTGCGGTTCTATTCATGCTCATTGGCAAGTTTTCAACTCTATTGCAATCTTTTTAGAAGTTACATCGTGTGTTCGATTATATTCTGTAAGATAAGAGACGTTGTAATTGAAATGCTCATTTAATAATTAATATTTTCATTGTTGCAAATTTATATTTTGCACTTTTCATTGACAATGTGATTTGTCAAATTAGTCATTTCAGCTTTGCTAATTTAATTTTGTTTGATGTTCGTCTTGCTTGCTTCTTGCTATCTTTCTTGCATAGGGGATGTGTATGGGAAGCGTTGTCTTCGCACTATGCTTAAAAAGTAAGCATGATTAGTGTTTGGACATTGTGTTTTAACTTTAAATCACTGCTTAAATGGTGTTCATAAGGCTTATACACTTGCACAAAAATTACTTTTTATGCAACACATAAGATTACTTTGCAATGCTTTATTGAATCAATGCCCACAATTATTTAAGGAATTCAGCTAGTTCGTCTTGCATTTATACGTTGCACTCGAGATGATGAGATATTGACGATGATTTCATAAATTTCTCTCTCTTCTATTATGTTTTTAGAATTCATTTTGATTTTTTTGAAGTTTCTTTTTCTCTTTTTTAGTTTTTTTTTTGAATTCTATGAATAGAGAGATATGGAAGAAATATAAAATGAGCTAGAGAAAATTAAAGGAGGAGAAGCAAATGTAGTTAAATTGACAGCGAGAGATACAAAAAAGAGGGAAGAGAGTTTGAATGGAGAGGAAGATAAATTTAAAGAGAGAAAAAGGCAGAGTAATAGAGAGGGAGAGAGGAGAGTGAATGGAGATGGAGAGGGATTGAGAGGTGGTGGTTGGTGGAGTTTGGCGGCAGTTGACATTGAAATGATGCTAGATGTTAACAACATCGGGGAAGGAATAAGTGTCGATGTAATAAGGATTATATGTTTATCGTTGTTGCGCCAGAGATATGAATCAGAAGGTGGTGGTGAAGAGCTTGTTATTGAGATGCAGGTTTCTTGCTAGTGTGGTTACATGAGAGGCAACTTCCATAGATGCCTTACTTTTAGAATTTCGTCATTGCTTTGGTTAGCAAGCTACTATCTCGACTTACTCAACTCTGTCATTAAGAGTTGTGGGAGTGATTGTCTATTTGGTTGAGTTGAGACACATAGTCGGAGATTTGGAGAGAGAGAGGGATTGAACGACAAGGAAGTTGCATGCAATTTCGTGAAGGTTGCGGGTGTTAGCATTGAGTGAGACAGCGAGTTCCATATTGATGAATGAGAGAGAGATCCATATTTGTATGTATGTATGTATGGTGTTGAAGAATCGGACCACCAAACGCGAAGAAATAATTCCAAACAACTTCTGTAGGTTGTAGTTCGAAGTTGATGGCTGAAATGTCGAGCTCCTCCTTTTGTGCCAAATACCTTCAGCCCAAGAACGTAGGCTGCCGAAGACCCTGCAGTCCAAGAACCAGGACTGCCGAACTCCTTGTTGTAGGCCAACAAGAATAGGATTGCTGAACTTCTTGTGCAGGCCAACAAGTACTTGAAGTGCCAAACACCTCCTTATTGCAATGCTTCAGAGGATCGAGTACCTGTAGCCAGAGATGTCGAATGCCTCTTCTTGTGCAGATTGGCGGAAGTTGAATGCCGCCAGCCATATTACATGCAGGTTGAAATGCAAATGTCGAATTTCTCCCTGCAATTTGGATACACAACTGGCCAAGGAATCCCTACAGGTTCCTGCAATCGGGACAGATAAAATGCTGGCCAATAACCTGCAAGCTTCTGATGACGCCTGTTGGTATTGGACAACGTAAGGAGAAGAAAAAAAAAAGAAAACCACAGCAAGAAACGAGAAAAACAGAGGGAAAACTGCAAGAAATTAATGGACAAAAGAACACAAGAATTTACGTGATTCGGTCCATAGGATTTACATCCGCAGGAGAAAATCAACAGCAAATCCTCTAAGACAATTTAAAAGAAATTACAAGACCTTTTACATTGAGGAATGAACGCATCTCTTGATCTCTTTCTCTTGAAATTAGCTCGATACAAGATCTCAAGACTCTCCCCTCAGTTCTTGAAGCCTCTCCCCTTCTTCTTCTTGAACTGATTTTCTTCATCATCTTCTTCTTGGTTCTTACCTCTCTACAATCATCCCTCATCTATTTATAACTAAATGAGGTCTCCCATGTAAACCCGATTCACCAAATTAGAAGCTTCATAGTTCTTTAATAGCTTCTATGAAATTACAAATTTGTCATTGCCTTTGCTAATTGTTAGTCGATTATAACATATGTATGTATGTATGTATATATCTACATATTATTCTTTTTTTGTAAATATAACTAATTAATGAATTCAGTTATTTAATTATAAAATATGATTTAATTAAGGGAAAATAAATTAACTTTTTAATATAAATATATTAATTTAAAAATATTTTTAATTTTTGTAATAATTATTATTTTGAATAGAAAATTAAATTTAATGAGTCGTATAATTTTTAAAATTAACATAAGAACTAGATTTTTATAACACGAGTGCTATTTCTCATCACAAAATTGTTTATCATTTGCACTATTCATTTTTCTATTTTGACGTCATGTGTGAGTAAACATTGTCATTATGACACCTTGTCATTTTATCCTTGCTAGTATTTGCTGCACACATGTTCTTTATTTTGATTTTTGCCTTGAGGCTAAATGTAATTTTATTTTGTAGTATTCACCCAACAATTTTAATGAGACAATCTTTTTTGAATAATTTTGACGGATAGATAAAATTGATATGATTTCTTTTGTGAAACAAGCAATGTTTGAGTAGTTTTGTTGCATGTAAAATGTCTTAGGACAATTTTCAGTGATGCTACATTCATTATCCATTATCATTGTCGTAACTAATTGTGATGAGTAATTGAGCTTTTATCATGATCAATAGTTTTTAACTTTGTTAATCCACTTAAAATTCATATTTATTAAAGATTTATTAATAAGGTGGAACTTAAAAATGAAACTAAATTTGAATCTAAATCCAATCCTAAAGTGACATTTGAGCTTGAACATTGAACTAATGTTTATTTTTTATGTCATTTTAGAGCTCTTAGAATGTGTTTAGGAAAGGGATTTATAGGAGAAGCGGTTGTGGAATAACGAGGGAATGAAAATATGGGCTGTTAGCGAGCTTGAAAGGGATATGAGGTGTTTGGAGGCTGAAACCTGTTGTTTGACAGTAGGTCGGCGTGATTTCGACATCTATCCGAGAACAACAAGCAAATGATGTATCGGCAAAGTGCGGACGGCGAAGAGGACTCACCGCTTGTTCCTAAGCAAGGCACACCACTTGTGAAAGAAAGACGATGCAACACTCCTAAAGCAAGAAATCGGCGATTATAATCTTCATAATACTCAAAACAAAGCAAATGTATTCCTAAAAATAATAAAATAACAAAATACAAATAATTCAGTTTCAAAATCCAAATTTTAATTAAAGAAATATTAAATATGGGCCCTTTGGAGCCAACTGCAGTGTTAGCAGGAATGTCCGCTCGCTTAGCTTGCTGATCGCAAAAATTATGCCTATCGAGACAAAATTATGACCTATTCACCATCTCGTGTGCTCAGAATTGATTCCCACAAAACTGTTAAACACGGTAATCATAGAGAGCTCTCGTGCTATTCTCTTTGGGTAGGAGAGCCTTCACTTTATTTTTGGAGGCTTCTTTAATCGATCTATCACCATCATAACAATGTCATTGCTTAGATATTTCTGAGGCAGTCTCATTACAAAATCTATGCTCTTGTCTATTTCAAGCTACTCCAAAATACATATGTTCTTCCAAAGTTTTTCTTTATAGAATAAATAATCATCAATTTTTTTGGCACATACTGAGTTGAAACTATACATTAACGAGTATTCTCACAAACTAAGTGTCAAGCCATTAACTTTGTAACCTGCTTCGCCCACTTCTCTTACTCAGTTCGGCATATCTGATAAACAAGTATGTCTAGAGGAACCAAACTTGGAATGAGATATATGATATGTTTGTTGACTCTTAGTGGCAATCATTGATGAGATAAATAGTTATTCAAGGTCGCCGACAACTCTCTCAACAAGGGATTCTCTTTTTGCAGTACCAGCTCACCGAACTCACTCTCTTCTAGGATAATCAATGTTAATTTTTTTGTGATCTCTCTCATGAAGTCAACTTGAATCATTAACATCTCTTCCTCATCGGCTGGAAGTCGAGACTCATCTCTAATGATTTCTTTATCTCTTGTGTGACTATCGATTTCAATTGCTCCTACTCAGTAAAATATATCGCTCTATTGTTTGAGCAATCATATACCACCTGACCAAAATTGTGATACTTGAAGCATTGACTGATGGAGATGAATTTGGGAGTGTTGGCAGGCTTCACCTTTCCTTTACTATGGATTGGTTTTTATTCGGGTGGGATCAGTTTAGATGCTCCATTTGCATGCTTTGTTTGATCGATCTGGTGGCTGAACCTCTTGTTTGAAGGGTGGTGTGTACCTGATACTGCTATGTCGTCTCTTCCCCTTCAAGGCTAGTGTGGACATCTTGTAATGCCCTATAAGGCTACAATTGTATCATATTGACAATGAATGATCTCAATCCCCTCAAATATCGAGCAATGGTGTTCTCATGGGCTCCGTTAACTCACATTTCAACATAAGCTCCTTGAACTCAACTATGTGTTCCTCTACTCAGAGATCTTTTTGCTGCAAGTGATAAAATTTTTCGAGCATGTCTTGTCTGTAATGAACTAAAAGATACACGTGTTGCATCTCTCGTTTTATCTTTGACCAGGTAATGATTTTGTCTCACTTCTCGCTGTCGAAGACGCTTCATGTTCTCTCACTATTGAGGTACTCTTTTCCTTAACTTAATAGCGGCTAGCTTTATCCTTCTTTTCGTTAGAACATTTTTGTACTCAAAAGATTCATCTTATTCTTGGAATAACTCAGTGAACTTGTTTGAATCCATTCGACTATCAAAATCCAACAAGTCAATTTTCCCTTCTAAATATCGGCTTGTCCTTTCCTATTCCATGCCAACTTTCATTTCCTCTCCTTGATCTTTCGAGTCGTTGTTATGGCTATGAGTGACCTCACTGGATTGTCTTCTATCAAAGGTAGCAAATCTCCGTTTTAGTTAGAGGATTTTCTGCTGCATATTCTCCATGGTAAGTTCCTAGCATGTCATCGAGGGTTTCTTCTTGGTGGCATGACATTTTTTTCTTCTAATTAGGTTTTCAGAGGAGTTAGGATTGCAAATTAAGATTGCTTAGGGTGCTTAGGTGTTGGTGGTAGGTGATGAGGTGAAATTTTAGTGAAGGTAGGAATGTTTAATTTAGAAAATTTAGGGTTGGTGCTATGAATTGTATTGGGAATGATTTGGGTTTGGTGAGAATTTTTTCGGAATTTTGGATTGGGATAAGCAAGACAAAACCCTAAAAAAAAATTAGGTCTTGTTGGTCTTTGATACCAAATGATATTTTTCTAGGCTTCCTAGAGGGTTTTTTGGGAAGTGGATTTAGCAAGAAAGCTGTTGTGAAATAGAGAGAGAGAACGAAAATTTGTGCCGTCAGCGAGATTTGGAATGGAAATGAGGTGTTTAGCAGCTGAAAACTTTTGTTGGACAATAGGTTGGCATGATTTCAACCGTGGCTCTGTTGAAAGCTGCGAACAAATGACAAATCGGCAAGGTGTGGATGGCTAGGGGGATCTACTACCAATGTTGGAGCCAGATTCGTAAACACTACTTGCAAAAATAAGAGGATAGAACACTCCTAAAGTAGGAAATCTAAAATGATTAAAGCAAACATCTGCCTTAAAAAAAAATATATATAAATAGTTCATTCTCAAAGATTCTAATTAAGGAAATATAAAATAATGGACTTTAGAGCTTGGCTGCAGTGAAATAGCAGAAAAGTTCGCTAATCTAGTTTGTGGATCGCAGGAATTGCACTATGGTGACAAAATTTAGCCTTGTTCACCATCTAGTGTTCGCGGGATATATTCCCACAACTACAGGAAGTCTGCGATCGCCAACACGATCTTCATGAGAGAGCTCCCTCGTCCTAAACTGATATTTGAGCTTGAGCATAAAACTAACATTTATTTAGAATTTGAGTTTTAAGGTTGAATTTAAAATAAAGTTTAAGAAGCTTATACTCAATAGGTAAATTCAATCTTAAACTGACATTTGAGCTTGAACATAAAAGTAATTTTTATTTTCAAAATTGAGTCTAAGGTTGAATTTAAAATAAATTCTAAGAAGCTTATACTTATTATAGCGACTAGTTTATCAAAGGGAGTACCTAATTAAATTCTTTACTGTATATTTCATTTAAAAAGATATTGACTTCGTATTTGATTTTTAATTTTGCGAATTTCCAACTCAGTAAGGAATTTATCAAACCTGTCAAATTGCATAGTTGAGCCCATAGTCTAAATTTTGAAGAACTTTTAAATTTTATTTTATCACATTGTCATTCATTATATACTTTGCATGGTTTATTGATCATACTCCTTAGCTTTATGTTCTTCATAAAAATAAAATTTTTAGATATGATGGAAGTCTGAAAGGTTGATATTTGGGCATATTAGCATTCTAGTTACAATGAGTTGTATCATATTCTCTATTAGCTTGTTCTGTTTGCTTAATGCACTTATCCCACAAGGAATTAGCTCTTAGAGCCTATGAGCTTTATGAGATTTTTAGAAAACTATTAAATTGTAACTGAGTTTGGTTGGTGCTCATCTTGCGTTTTCCCCAAAATACAATGAGCTTTGGATGTCTAAAATGATTCTCAATCCCCTCACCTAGGCATGTCTTGGTTTTTTTAGCTCCCAGAGAATAGCTTAAGTTTTCCTTTTCATTTAAATTGAATATCATTTTTTTTTCAATTTTCATTGATGATAATAAGTAGTTTATTTAAAATTAATGGTTAATTTTTTTTTGTAAAAAATGCATTGTTATTTAATTGGATGATCAAATTTAAATCAATGTTGAATTCTTGTCTGGTGATGGAGATTTATTGCTTATACTTGGTGGAAGTGTCGAGTAAATAGTTGATTCTAGGAAATTTGATTTAGTTTCTATATTTACTAGTCATTTTATTTTGAGGCTTTTAATGTATGTTTTTTGGAGCATTCTAATGATGAATGTAAGGATAAGATGTGTTAACTATTAAGTTGATTCCTAGTAATAGGTGCGTTTATATGGTTTGACATGGACTCGAATTAGTTCGACATATCAAGATGTCAAGGTCCATTGAGCAGCACCGTCAATTCTATTCCCTTTATGTCTCCTTTTTGTTTCACGTCTAGTACGCCGTTTGGATATTTTTATTATAGTCAGATTAATCTTGCTCATAAAGCCATTATTGGCAAACTTTTTCTTGCTCGCGGTGGGTAGCAGAGGTACCATATGTGGAGTGAGAGACTTTTATGCTATCAAGCCTATTGGTGAATATTTATTAAGTAATTTGTCATGGCCGTCTTTTTTCGAACCAGACATAATTGATGTGAGTCATCCTTTGGATACTTTTTTCTTTAGGCATTTGGTTGTTGGATTATTTCTTCATTGCATTTCTCCGTCTGGTAAGGCTGTATCTGGGCATGTGATTTTTTTTTTTGGTGGAATTATAACACCGCCATAAACTTCATATGGTTGCAGGTCTTTCTGGGGATATTCATGTTGCATCTGTTCTTTTTATTTTTAATATATCTGTTGGCGACTAACACTTATAGTTGTGTTTCCTATAAGCAACTTTCATGTTTTTAATATTTTGTCTGCAATTGAATGAGCTTTCTTTGGGATGGTTTTCTTTGATTTTATTTGAGGCTAATGGATAAATATGTGAGGCATATGCAGAAACTAGTCTCTAATCTATAAATTTTTCATTTGATATGTAAATTCTTTTTTGGAGATTCTATGTTTTGATCCAATGTGCGACTAAAAATTTTTGTCAGAGAATATTTTCTCATATATACCTGCAGGCTGACTTTTGCTGAGCACATATTGAGTTTTTACCCACCTTTTTTCTTATATTTTTCTCCTCAGCTGATAAGTTTCATCATTGGGCTGAATGAATAAAGGGATGAACATATTATCGCTTAAAAAAATAGGTGGAATAAAATACATTGTTTTTTTTCTTATAAGAAAAAGAGATCGTCGACAATGTAAAGATTGTTAGGTCATACCAAATGAAAATTTAATTGCTTAATATCAATTATTAGTTTTGAATTTTAAGATGGAAGGTTGGAAGATAAAAAATACAATGAAATATAATTATAGAATTAGATGAGAGGATTTAAAAGACACAAATTAATTATTTTACGAGTAAACTTCAAGATCTTAAGATTTGGGATATTCCTAATAAGCTAATACTTTGTGGGATATAGTGGTAAACTTTGTTTAACAAGTGATAAATATATACTTGGAGAATCAAAAGTAAAAACTTTAATAAATAAAAGTAGTTGATAGGGAAATAATAGTATGCAAGATAAAGTATAAGAAAGTTTATTATAAAAATTGATTTAAATGTAAAAGCTTATAGAATTGGAAAAAATATAAGGTAGCCCGTAAGGAGTCTAAGAGAACATTTTGTGATGCTAAGAATTCTGCTTTCGTTGATTTTTGTAATAGATTAGACACTAAAAATGGTGAAGATATTGTATAAACTAGCCACACAATGAAAAAAAAAGTAAAAATTTAATTCAAGAAAATGTGAAAAGATGATATAAAAATATGTTTTTCTTAGATGAAGATATTCAACATAGGTGGGTGAGATATTGATAAAATTTTCAGTTAAATTTTTTAAAATATATCTACTTTAGTGATCTTAATACCGTTAATAATAATAATAATTTTTATTTTTACCTTCACATTAGTAAAAGAGAAGTCAATGTGACTTTAAAAAAATAAGGGTAAAAAATTAGTAGGCCCGAAGGTATCCCAATAAAATTGTGGAATTATTTAGGAGATTTGGGAATTTCTCTACTTACTGAACATCTTTTTATTATTTTAAAAACTAAAAAATGTCTGATGGAGAAAGAGTATTTTGGTTTCCATTTTTAAGAATAAAGGGGATGCACAAGAGTGTGCAAATTATATAGGAATTAAGTTAATGTGCCATACATTAAAGCTATGGGAGAGAGTAATTGAATATAGGTTAAGACATGATATAAATATTTCTTATAATTAGTTTAAATTTGCGTCGGACAAGTCTGCCATAGAAGCTATGCATTTATTTAAAGGTTTGATGGAGAAGCACCGAGTGGAGGATCTACATATAATTTATGTTGGTTTAGATTCAAAAAACTTATGATAAAGTTCTTTGGAAAAACTTATGATAAAGTTCTTTGGAGAGTTCTAGAAAAGAAATTTGTTGATATGAGTTCAAATATATGCATGCTAGAACTGTTACCTGTGTTCGAAAAGTAGGAGGATCGACCAAATATTTTTTTGTTTCAATTGAATTACATCATGGTTCATCTTTAAGCCCATATCCTTTTGCTTTAGTTATGGATGATTTTACTCGACAATTACAGTAGGATATACCCTATTGTATGCTTTTGAGAGATAAGTCAGGAAAAACTTGAATTTTGGAGGGTCTACTTTAGAGTTTAAAGGCCTTCGTTTGACTAGATCTAAAACTAAAAACAGTGTAATTTTAGTAGTAGTAGATCTACTGGCGGAGGTATAAGAATGGGTGATCAAATCTTTATAAGGAGTGAACATTTTAGATATTTTGGGTTTATTGTTCAAAGTGATGGTAATATCGACGATGGTGTTATTAGTAAAATTTGATGTTTGAAGTGGAGGAATGCATGAGGCTTATTGTGACATAGAAAATTACCGCATAAACTTAAAAGAAAATTTTATAAGATGGCGGTGAGACCTACAATGCTTAATAGCGCAGAATGTTGGCCTATAAAAGAGAAGCATAAAATTAAGTTAAGTATTGCTGAGATAAGAATGCTTATGTGGATGAGTGGCTTTACACTTAAAGACAAGATGCGCAATGAATATACCCGTGAAATAGTTGGTGCAACTACATTGACATATAAGATCGGATTAAGTCGTTTTAAATATCTGGCACATTAAAGATGGAGCATCTGATGTTCCGGTTCTGAGATTGTAGATGTTTTAGATTTGACTTATGTTAAGAAAGGTAGAGGTAGACCTAAAAAGACATGGGCATGCTGTATAAAAAATGATCCTAATTTATTAGAGTTAAATGAAAATATGACACTTAATAGGACACAATGGAGAAAAAGGATTCATTTAGCCAACCCATATAGTGGGATAAAGACTTGTTGCTACTGCTGTTGAAAGCATGATTGAATTCTTTCATTTTTATTGTTCATGTTTTTTTTTCCTTTTCAACACTACTCTTTATGTGATTAGTTTTTTTCATTCTTAATTTCTTTTTCTTAATATTATTATTTTTGTAAGTGGCAAATTATATTTTCATCTGAATTCAGTTCTGCCTTTTTAATGATGAAATATTAATTATATGCCTAGGTTTCTAATCGTGTTGGTAACCTTATACCGTTCTTTACCATTTGTAATGTTTGCCTTCTTTTCATTTGAGATTATTTTTTATTTGCCTTGCGGCGCGCTTCTAAATAAATATTTTGTCCTCTAGAAGGTTGATTTATAAGGTCTCGTGAGTTGGCTGCTATGGTAGGTTGATCCATTTGGGTCATCTGATGGTTTATAGAGCGATTAATTTTGCCTATTCTCTTATCTAATTGCTTATGTGGTGCACTCGGCAATAAAGCAGGCAACTTTGAGCGAAGTGTGATGGCAAAGTTGCAAACTATTGTCTTGAAGTTCTGCTGAGAAGGTTGGGAGCAATGTTTTTAGTTAAGGACTTATGATATGGGAAGTGCGAAAGGGACTAATGAGAAGAGGAGACATCAAAAGATGTGGTGCATAGGGGTGAAGCTATGGATGTTAATCTTTTTTTTGGGTCTTGGTTTATCGGTTGACTTAAGAATTTGTGTTAGGCATATTCATATAGATTAGGTTCTTTGTGCTTCAGCTGTTGGATTTGATGTTTCCATGAAAGATCTATAACTCTCTGTTTTGTAAAATTGTATCTATTGTATGAAATACATTGGCACCAGAAATTAAATATTTTATAGATTATTTTCTTGCAGCTTTCATTTTATTCAGAGATTCTAAATTAGAATATTATTAAATTGTACCAGTATGATTGGAGTTGTTAAATCCAATTCGGTTTCTAATTTTTTGTTCTCCTTAATCTTGACATAGTTCAAGGTAGAGAATTTTGACATCATTAACAGTTGCTAGCTATATAGTGTTGTTTTGAGAGTGAATCTGTTGAGTGGTTTGATGAGTTGTTGTGGAGTAGTTTTGCTTTAATTTTGTTTTATTCAGAGATTCTAATTTACAATATGATTAAATGGTACCAGTATGATTGGAGTTGTTAAATCAAACGGAGTTTCTAATTTTTTTCTTCTTCTTGATCCAGCCATTTTTCAAGATATAGAAATTTGAGCACTAATAGTCGCTGGTTATATATGGCCTTTGAGAGTGGATTTGTTGGGTTGGTTTGGTGATGCCTTGACGTGACATCTTGCTCTAATTTGATTTAGGCTTGAACGCATGTAGCGGCTGAGTTTTTATTACCCCAGCTTTTTGGAACAAGCCTGATGATGATTAGGGTTTTGATGACGTGGTTTGGGTTGTTGGTGATTGGTTATGAAGGAGGTTGGGAATTTAAATTTGGAAGACGTTGAAATTGTTTTTGTATGAAATTGGGTTTTTAGTTGTGTAGTGGAAGATTTTATTACACCATTCTAGGAAGGACCTGTCTGGACCGGCCCAACCCGGTCAGACATGCGCACCTAGCCAAGCCAGACTAGCAAGTTGGGGCAGAAACTTCTTGTTCCACTTGGGAGGATTCCGGCCTCTGTGTGGGACCCGCTAAGCCCCTATTCACGTACGCATGGAAAATGATTTAGTGGGTTTTGGGGCGAAAGTTTGAACATGTTTGGTGGGGATGTTTTATTGGGTCTAATCACGTAGGGCGTGTTCTATTTTGATTTCCTGTAGTTTCTTTTGGTCTCAGTTCCTAGTGGCGTTTAGAATTTGTGGAGAGAAGATTTACCTCTCGAATTGTAGATCATTTGATATTTTAATCAAATTAGCCCTAATTTCGGTTTTCCCACCTAGTGCTTGCAATTTGTCTGTTGATTTTGGCTCCAATTTGTATCAAATTGGTTTCAGAGCATGATCTTGGACAGGTAACAAGAGAAGTGTGCTTTGAAAGAGAGTTTCGAAGGAAAAGTAGGACAACTTAAATCCAAGATGAAGGTTCTCAACTCTAGAAGGAAGGTTTTCTTCTATAAAAAACTGAGTTGAGGGTCAATTTGAGAATTTAGAGGAGACGATGACTATGCTTATTGAGATGCAATCTAAAATCCCGCATGCAGTTCAAATATCAAACCCTAGCCAAGGGTTGATCAAAGAATTTTTGGCCAAATCGAAAGGGAAATAGATTGTATGAGAGAAATATGAGGAGGAAAGCATCCACCATCAAGAATCCACTCTTAGGAATTTAATGAGGGGTGGATTTAAGATTTTTTATGGAGAGCGTTGGGCCGAATAAGGGAAGGGTTTATGCAAGGGTATGGAGAAGCACGAAGAAGGAAGGAGATAAGCCAGATTGGAGTATAACTATGATCGAATGAGGGGTTTTCATCTTAGATATATGGGAAGAATCACCAGAGGGAGAGGAAGTTAGGCGGACATGTTAGAGTTAGGTAGTTGAAGATGTTGACCTTTGAGGGGGTAGACACACATGGTTGGGTGTATTGGTGTGGAGTGCTATTTCGTGGGAGGAGTTTATGGATTGCTTGTTGAAATGTTTCCGAGTCATTTTGGAAGGAGACCAACACGAGCAATTTTTTTTGCTTTGACTCAGGAGGGGTTTGTCATGGAGTATAGTAAGAGATTCGAGCTATTGTTCGGACAGCTTAGGGGGATTTCTGAAGCATTATTGGAGGGTACTTTCAGGAATGTTTTGATGCTGGCCTGACATACGTGTAGCCCTCCTATTGAGACTGCTGGGTTTAGGGTAGACGATGGTGTTAACCCAAATGGTGGAATACAAGAACTCGATGAAGAGGGCCAATAAAAACAGTACAACAGGAAGATTCCAGAAGTGACTATGACAATGACTCCGAGAATCTATACAATGTCATTTTAGAAGGTGCCGAAAGAGAGTAATAAGGGCGCCTCTTTAGGGGTCAACTTCAAGCGGCTAACGAAGACAAATGCATGACAAAAGAGCAAAGGGATTATATTTTTTATGAGAATTATGCATCAGACCACTGGTGCAAGGATCACATGCTCTAGGTTCTCATAATTTGTGATGGGAAGCTGACGGATAGTGAGGAGTTGACTAAGAAGTGGTGAATGGAGATGAGCACTTACACCTAGATGTAGTGGAGGTGTCCCTTAGCTCAATGGTGGAATTTACTCCAAATCACATCATGAAGATGAGTGAACAGATTACGGAGTAGTTTGTAGTGGTGTTGGTGGATGGTGTGGCCACTCACAACTTAATATCAAGTCAGGCTATGGATTAGTTCGGCTTGAAGTTGGTAGATACATAAAGTTTTGGGGTCATTATAAGGACAAGAAAGTGGACAAAAGCCAAGGAATTTTTTGGTAGATTGGTATTGACATTACAGGGAATGCAAGTGATGGAGGACTTCCTTCTCTTGGACTTAAGAAGTACTGGCGCCGGAGTTTCTTGCACAAATATTTCCACAGTATTGTAGCCACTACAGTACCTGGGGATTCAGTATCACGGGATACTGATAAAAAATGTTTTGTTTTTCTTTATTGTTATCCTTCATTTCTTTTTAGTCATTTCTTATACACTGTTGTATTAGGGTTTGAAAGGTTTTTTCATGTTTTTGTTCAGGACGACAACCAGAGTTCATTTCTTATTTCGAGGGTGGTATTTGAGGGTTTGAGTTGTGCTCTGACTGTATCTTTTTCTCGATGTGGTAATTATTTTTCTTATCCTCTTCCACATCCTCGCCATGTCGCTCTCGACCACTCCATCCTTATTGCAACCGCCTTGGACAACAACTGTGTTGCTTTTTTTGTAGTTTCCCCATTTCAGCTGCTTTCCTGCCTTCCCCGCCTCACTGTTATCCCACACAACCAACTCCACCCTTCCCCAACCTTCCTGCATTACCCACAATCGTTGATCGTTGTTGTCGCCCCTCTGGAAAGAACAAATCTGTTACTTTCTGCTGTTTAACCATCATTTTGACTTACTGTTGTTTGGACTGCAACCTATCCTGCTGTGCTTGCAGTCCCCATTTGCTACTCTTGCTCCAAACAACACTCCTCTTGCTGTCATACAGTTCACACTCCTTCCCCTTGGTTGTCCCTTGTTGTTCTAACCCTCTGTTTCACTGCCAACGCAATTTCGACCACTCCTTTTGCTGTCCCAACCATCTAGCCAACCTCCACTACCCAACCATCTAGCCGACCTCCACTACCCAGGGATCGAACCCTAGTGTGAATTTTTGTCGTGATTGTTGTAATTTGTCTTTCAAGTGCGTTGATTATAACCTCCTAGTTGCTTTCAGTAATTATATTTGTTTTTTTCTGTTGTGGTTTAAGTTAATTTCGATATCATTTGGTATCAGAGCTATCATAACTTTAGTTGCTTTTAATAATTATATTTGCTTTTGTTTTGTATCCACCAATATTGGTGTTGACACTATGAGGCATACTGGTGATGGAAGACCTCCTTCTCTTGAACCTAGGAAGTATTAGCGCAGGAGTTTCCCGCGCAAGTAATTTTCATAATGGCAACTAACTTTATCATTTGTAGAACCTCTATCCCGAATACTTGACCTGAAATATTTAAGAAAACCTGAATTTTGAAATGTAGATTTGCCATATTTTGACGACTACTTAGATACGGATGATTTCATAGAGTGGCTCCACACCGTGAAACTTTTCTTCGAGTACCAAAATGTCCCAACGGAAGAATAATAAAGTTAGTTGCTAGCAAGTTAAACAAGAGTGTTGTTTTGGTGGAAACGTTTGAAGGATCTAAGCCAATGTGAGGGAAAAGACAAAATCACTACCTAGTTTAAAGATGAAATGGGAGATGCAGCGTTGGTATTTATCAGCTTAACAAATCGGATGATAACTCCCCAACTTCATAAGTGGAGAGAACATAACAGAATGACCGCCGCACCTTACATACAGAGTTCAATACTAGGATCGAGCCGCAAGAGTACTTCAAGGGGAACATCCAAGCCCTCGCATGAGGAGAAACTAATTTAGATTGGAGAACTTATGAAGTCAATCTGCTTTCCCAAATCCATCACAGTCAGAAAATTTTTCAAGTATCTTAGATTTGGGCATATCCAATCAGATTGTACAATCAAGAAAATGATCTTTTTTTACTGATCGTGATTGAACAAGATAGATGAACTACAACGTCGGAAACTACCTTTGGATTTTTGGGAAAAAAGAATGCCCTACAGTGAGATTTATGCCCTTTCAAAAAAGAAAAAGAGGCAACTTAGTGATTATAATTTAGTGTGATCTATCCTGTCATAGACTTCGTCGCATAGTTGATTCCTTCTTGCATAGTTGTTTATTAGATACACTCGGATTGATATGAGGAGTGAAAGAGCCAATTACAAATCTAATAGCTTGAGGCTCGGTTCATGATATTATCCATCTACGTACGTTTACAGTTATGATTATGCCAAAACAAGATGTATATCTATTATATTAATGTGCTTTGGAATGTCAATGCCAACAGGACTGATTTACCATATATTATAACGTTTCTGCCACCTTCAAAGTAGCTGACCTGACACCATACTATGAGATAGAAGCTTTGATGGATGAGGTTGAAGCTCCCCCAACCTTGAGAAATTGATTTGGAAGTTTCCCGCATAAATATTGCCACATTACTGTAGCAGCTACAATACCATGACATTCATTATCGTGGGAGACAGGCCGAAAGAGTCTCATTTTCCTTTCTTGTGTTTTATTTCCTAGTATTCTTCATTCCTTCTTAATCATTTTCTATAGATGTTTTTTATTAGGGTTTAGAGGGAGTTTTTTTTTTTTTTTTTTTTGTGTTTCTGTTCATGACAACCATCGATGTCCGTTTCTCCCTTTGAGGGTTGTATCCGAGTGTTTGAGTGATGCTCTGGCTATCTCTCTTTCTCAAGATGCTGATTATCTTCCCTACCCCTTCCAAATCATCTCCACATTGTTCTCCACTGCTTCGTCCCTGCTACAGCCGCCAGGACAACTACCGTGCTGTTTTTTCTGCAGTTAACCCTATTCCAGCTGCCTTCCTCCCAGCCTTGCTGCCATCCCGCACATTCACCTCCACCTTCCCCAACCTTACCGCATCACTCCTAGTTGCTGATCCTCGATGCCGCCATCTGGAAAACAACAATTCTACCGTTTTTCTGCTTTTCAATCATCATTCCGACTAGCTGCCGCCTGTATATAGAGGTTACCACAACTGGTTCCCACTGGCAATGTTCAACGAAAATTCTGAGTGATGGAGCTCACCACACAACCGATCAGGTTTCTCCCGCCATTTTTATTGTAGCAGAATGATCAATCCACACTCAATGGAAGTCTATAAAGCACCAGTGCAGTAAGGAGAGTATATTTAAAAATATGAGAGGAGGAGAGAATGAGTAAAGTGTTGTACCCGAGGAACTTTATTATTAAGAGCATTTTCCTTTTCATCATGTCATCAAAGTATCAGCCCCACACAATTGACCCATGGACTCCTTGGCATTCTCATCTCCCGTCAGATGCACTCTGCAATCTACCGTGTCACTCAATTGAATGAATGACATAAGCATACCTGTGCTACTGAGGTTCCTATTGTCTCACGTCAAGACCATATCTACATCATCACTATAGTATGATATCTATCAGTTATGAAAAATGCAAAATTTTAAATTGTTAAGAACAAATGGATTCGAAAAATTCCTATCTGAGCACACCAGGATTTCTCCCTAAGTGGTTCAAAATGAATCAGGCAACTCTGAGGATTACTCTGATTTCCCTCTCTAGAATATGATCGATCAAAACCACCAAGCAACAATACTTTCAACCATCTCTACTCCAATTCTGCCAATTGGCATCAACCTTCAAAGCACAACCTCTATATGGGCAACACTTGAAAGACGATTTCAGTCTGTGATTAGATCAAGAGTAATCCAATTGAAAAACGAGCTACACAACATCACTATGGGAAATCTTACAATGTTACAATTCGTGGTTAACATTAAAACCATTGTAGATAACATTGCCAATGTTGGGTCAATGATTGACACATAGGACATCTTTTTATACACATTCAATGACCTACAACCTCAATACCATGGCTTCAAAATAGCAACACGCACATAATTAAACCCAATCAAGCTTGAAGACTTCTACACTTTGCTCTACTTTGAAGAATCAAACTTGGCCACAAAAAAACATGAAACAACAACCCACCACAACATTATGCACCAACAAGTCCAAAAACTAACAGCCCACCTACAAGCAAAATCCAAAAACTAGCCCACCCACAACAAGTACTAAAACACCACAAACAAATCCAAATCAGTTGTCGCCTACCGGATATGCCTCAAAATAGGGCACTCAGCAACACGATAATGGCACCTTGCCAACCTCCAAAACAAACTCATTCCCACAATTCAAATCACAACACTTACCACCACCAACAACTCATCCCCTCAAAACTGGATATTTGACACTAGAGCCACGACACACCTCACACGTCACACCTCATCTGAAAAATGTCAGGCTATCTAACTCATATTAAGGCCAAGAACAAGTCATGGTAGACAATGGACAAGCTTCCACGATTTCCCACACAGCTTCAATCATTCTACCCGCACCTAGGGCTGTAATCAAGCCGAGTCGAGCCGAGTATATCATAGTAAGACTTGACTTGGTATAATTATAACTTGTTTATATTCAGTTTTAGCTTGTGTCGGGCTTTCATATATTGTTGAAGCTGAACTTGTTTAAATTTTTCAATATTTGAACTTGATTTGTACTTGATTTGTTTATGGCATGTGAACTGGTATTTAAAGGAGCTAAAAATTCAAATGAATATCTAAATTTTCATATAAAAAATTCAATAAATAGCTTTATAAATTTGCTCTCAATTATTAAATTACTGATTAAAAACTTAAACCCTATAGTATCTTAAATCTCGTTTCTCCAACATTTTGCGCTAATCCCTCACTTGGGGGGTTATTTAGTAGAATGGTTTGTGTAGCATTTAAGCAAATGATTTAACCTAAATCCTACCAAACAACTAGGAATGACAACTTTAAAACCTACAGAAACTTAATATGGAGTATTTATATATCATATATGATACAAGTTATCATCGAGCTATCAACAAACGAGCTAATATTCTAGTTAATTAAATTTTATTTAAATAATATATCATATATGATACGAGTTATTATCAAGCTTAATATCGAATATTTAACAAGTAACTTGTTGAACAACAAACGAGTTTGTTCGTGGACATAAATGAACAAGTTTGACTATGTTCATGTTTAATTCATTTAATCTTCGAGCTTTTAAAATATGTTTAAGTTTGTTTATTTACTAATTTGAACGAACATGATTGAGTCTTAATCAACCCGAGTTCAAGTGTTTCATCGAGTGCATTGGTTCATTTATAGCCCTACCCCACAGTAAGCTTGAACCATCCTCCCTAGATCGTGTTCCTCAAGTGTCACACAACCACATTTCAGTTCAAAAACTTGTCCAAGACAACAATTGTCTCATCTCTTTTGATGTTAATAGTTACTCAATACAAGGTCGAACAACCCAGAAGACCCTCCTCACAGGACCATCTAAGCAAGGTTTCTACACAATCTCTGCTTTACACTCCTCGATTTTCCTCCTCATCTGGCATCATCCACTTGGACATCATTACCACCAGGTGCTCTTCCAAATCTCTAGAGACAACCCACACCACAAAATCTCCACACCCAGGGCCGCTTGCTCAACATACCACAAGAACAAGAGCCACAAACTCATTTTTTCCAAAAATCAATTCTTCATATAATTTATTAGATTTATTATACTCTGATGAATGGGGTTCCTTCCCAATAAGTTCTATTAATGGATATCGCTACTATGTTTCTTTTATGGATGCCAACTCAAGATGTTGTTGGCTTTTTCCAATGTATCATAAATAAGAAACAAACCGACACTACATTCATTTGCGCAAGTTTCTTCTCAATCACTTCAACAGTAACATCAAAGTCCTTGGAAATTTCACACCATCTTAAAGTATACCTCAACAACCATGGCATCAAACATCGAATGTCCTGCCCATATACCCCAGAGCAGAGCCACCTGGAAGAACTTAAACACAGGCACATCATTGAAACAATTCACAATACTTCACACAGCCAACCTGCCTCAACAGTTCTGGATGGAAGCCATCCTCACTGCCATCTACTTAGTCAACATACTCCCTTCTAGCCACAACCAAACAAAATCACCATAGGAACTTCTTCATAAACAAAAACCTCAGTATGATCACCTCAAGACTTTTGGTTGCGCCTACTTTCCATTGGGAGCAACCCAGAATGGAAAATAAGCTACAACCCAAATCACATTTATGCATATTCCTTGGCCATATCGCACACCACAAAGGCTACAATTGTTGGGACACACACACAAGCTCATCATATCCAGACATGTCACCTTCATAGATACCGCCTTCCCCAATCAAACACACCACCACGGAGTCTCCTCATACTCGTGTCCACACTACAAAAATATACAACACAAGAAACCCAACCAAACTCATCCATCCAGTCCAATTTCACACAACAAACCGATCACAACACAGCACCTCAAAATCGGACTCCGCCCACTCCACCCATATCACAAGCCTCTCCTACCACAACCCCCAAGCACCAACACATGATAAAACACACAAACAAACTGACTCTCTCAAACCCAGACAACTACTTAAACTCAGCCACACCACATCCTCTTAAGAACCCAACTCATATTCCCAGGCCAGCAGGTTCTCCAACTGGTGGCAAGCCATGTCTCTCAAATTTATGGCACTGCAACAATAGGGCTCCTGGACCCTCATACCTACACCCAAAGATCAAACCATCCTCGACAGTAAATGGACATACAAAACCAAGTATAGCTCAGACGGCTCCATAACCAGGTATAATACTCGACTTGTAGCTCAAGGATGCGCTCAACAATATGACATTGACTATCATTGAACATTCAGCCTCGTAGCCAAGCTTCCAACCATTCGCATGTTGCTAACTAGAGCTACCACAAAAAAAAAACTAGGAGATTCAACAGATAGACATTTCAGATGCTTTCTCACACGACAAATTAGAACGCACCGTATACATGGCACAACCACAGGCTTCAAAGACTCCCAACATTAGGACTTCGTCTGCAAACTGAACAAAGCCATCTATGGCCTGAAACAGACCACTCGGCAATGGTATTTCACATTTTTCCAGTATCTTTACATTCTAAAGTTTACCCTTAGCACAGGAGATCACTCACTTTTCATATGCACACAGTTCCTCCTCATTTATGTAAATGACGTACTCATTTTAGGTAACTTCTCCACCTTCATCACATCTCTACTTCACAATTTAGACACACAGTTCAACATCAAGAAACTAGTTCTCATCTCTCACTTTTTGGGCCTTAATATCTATCTCACACACATTAGATACTTCATTGAACAAACCCAATACCTACTTGACATCCTTGACCATACAAACCATGCTTGACTTCAAACACTTCATCACCCCTATTCCCTCCTCCACCAGCCCATCTACAAACTCCCCCATAGCAGACGACCCAACTACTTCTAGACATATATTTGTATTACTTCAATATCTCACATTAACTCGCCCAGATATCACATTCAGAGTAAACTTCCTTAGCCAACATATGCACCAACCACTCACACACCACACAAAACTCAAATGACTGTTGAGATACCTAAATGGCACAGAATAATATGGATTACCAATCACCTCAGGGGACTTCACTCTCCAGGCCAATGCAGATGCAAACCGAGCCACCAACCCCGATGACCAACTCTCCATCACCAACTTCTGCATCTTTCGCGGACCTAATCTTATTTCCGGGTTAACCAAGAAACAACCAACTTTAGCGAAATTCTCAACGGAAGCAGAATAGTGTGCCCTAGCCTTAGTCACCACGGATATTCTCTGGCTCGGAAGCTTGTTACAATAACTCCTCCAAACACCACTTCCGCCCACATATCTATACTGCGATGACGCTTCTGCCATCGCTCGCATGCAACCCTATGTATAGCGCTAGAACCAAACACATAAAGGTAGATTACCACTTTATAAGGGACCGCATTAAACATGCAAAGGTTCTCCTACACATAATGTCTCAAGATCAAATCGCTGACATCTTCACCAAATTCCTCCCAGCGTCCGGACATCGCCCTTTATCAAGCAAACTGACGCTCCAACTACTGGATACTCAATTTGAGAGGGGGTATACAGAGGTTACCACAGCTGTAGCTCATCACACAACCGGTCAGGCATCTCCAGCACATACCATGACAGGAAGCTCTCCCGCCATTTTTGCTGTTGCAGAATGACCAATGCACCCTCGAAGGGAGTCTATAAAGCACCAGGGAAAGTAAGGAGAAGCTGGTGTGAAAGTATATGAGACGAGGAGAATGAGTAAAGTGATTTACCTGAGGAACTTGATTATTAAGAGCATTTGCCTTTTTATCCTGCCCAAGGAGAAGGATTTGAGTGGCACTCTAGCTGTATCTCTTTCCCGATATTGTGATTATCTTCACTATTCCCTTTCACATCTTCTCCACGCTGCTCTCAATCACTCCATCCCTGCTGCAGCCGCCCAGGACAGCAGCCATGCTGTTTTTTTTTTTTTTTTTTTTTGTCCTGCAGTTTTCCCATTTCCGGTGGCCTCCTTCCCATCCCTCCCTCGGTGCTATGCCACACAGCCACTTCAATCTTCCCGCATCACTCCCAGTCGCTGATCCTCGTTGCTGCCAACTATCATTCCGACTAGCTGCCGCCTGGACTGCAGTCTATTCCTGCTGTTCCTACAGTCCCCGCTTGCGGCCCCCACACATGACATCGCTCCTCTTGCTTTCTTGCAGTTCACAGCCCTTAAAACTACTAGCGTGACAAGTCTACATGCTTTATTTTTCCCAGACTTGGACCGCTTCTTGATTGTCTACCTCAGCTGCCTATTGAAGATTGGCTCAAGGCCATTGGTGAGAAAACCAATCGGCTTGCTTCTGATTATATCTACAGAGAATAAGACAAAATTTAATATTTTTTCGACCTGTTTTACATTTTGCTTTAAGCATCTCTTTTCTACCAAGTTTTAACAACTCCTCACCGTTTTTCTCTTCACAGGATCACTTAGCACTCATGATGGAACTGCTTGGGATGATGCCTCGCAAGGTAACATACTGAGAAGCTGAATAAACTCTATTTTACATCGAGAAAAGTGTTAAAAGGATCCCCTAACCCTTTTGCAGGGGTTCATTTAGTCCCAGAATTTTTTGAAGTATCAATTTAGTCCACAGTCTTTTTTAATATGGGTTGAAATAGTCGCCAATGAAGATTATTTTAGCCTCCATCAAAGGTGTCCAGGAATTAATTTAACACTTCTATATACTCTGGACTAAAATGACTAAAATGGCTTGATGTAAATAGTCAGGGGATTATTTTCACACTTTACTCATTTTATATCACTCGTTTCGTAACTCACGCCGAAAAATAAAATCTCTTTTAGATCGCGTTGGGTGGTCGGTATTCCCGGGAGTTCTTCAACCGGCATGGAGACTTGAGGCACATCCATCGCCTCCGATTCTGGCCCTTGAACAAAGTTCTCATCGAAAAATATGAGTTCAGTGAACGAGATGCGAACGAAATGGCTGATTTCCTCGTACCCATACTCGATTTCGTTCCTGAGAAGAGACCCACCGCTGCTCAGCTTCTCCTCCACAAATGGTTAGATCCAGGTCCCAGAATTCAACAACCATCAGATAAACTCCAGGCTTCTTCAGATGAAACTGTTGTTTCAGACAAGGAGAAGAGACAGCAGGATGAAAGGGAAGCAATGGAAGTAGGTTTGGGAAACATAGCCATTGATGGATCTTCTTCGAAGAAGATGAAAGATGAGAATCAATCCAGCAGCAGCAGTAGGCCTAATAAGGCAGCCATTACTTCTGCTCGGTAATATTTTCACACTTTTTTTTTAAATTATTTTTCATGTAGTTTATCTATGATTTAGGGTTTGATGCGGAAGGAGTGTGAAACGAAAGGTGTGAGAGGTTTGTGTTTCTAACATAAGCAGCAGTTCTCGTTAGCGTAGTGGAGTGCTTGAAGTTTTTACTGGAACCGGAGGTTTTGTGGCTTGCTGGGTTGGGACATTCTTACCATATAATCAGAACGATCAATTCTTGGGACTTGGAAAGGGTATGCACTTGATTTATTTGATATTTTTATTATTATTATTTTTTCTAATTGCTGCATTCACATACACACAACCCAATTCTTATGTATTTACATTCTAACATCTAAACTTTGTCTTTACATTTACCGCACAAACCTTTCATATTTTATCAAAGATGCCACTATTTTAACTTTTAAAAAGGGATAATACCTTTTCATATAAGGTGGCATATATATATAAATTAAAGTTTAGGTGTTAAATATGCAAAAACATAAGAATTCAGTGGTATGCATGTAATTCTTCCTTTTTAATTTTACATAAGAGGGCTCATTTGGTGGGTTGTAGGTATAAATCATAAACATATATTTTCTTTGAGATGGTTAGCAATATACACAAATTTGAAGTTCGTTGGATTTAAACTAAGAATATTGACAATAACTTAAAGAATTCTATCATTTAAATTGGCTTAAACTCATAATTTACATTTTTTCCAAATATATATATATATATATATATATATATATATATATATATATATATATATATATATATATATATATATATATATATATATATATATATATATATATATTAGTTTTTACGTGCATTCCCCACAATTCTTATATGTTTACATATCTAACATCACATTAAAAATATTCATATAATTTTTTTAAATGTGAAATGAATCTTCAAGCATAATTTATAAATATCACGGTGTAAATATAAAAATGCGGCTAAATTGTAGAGATATAGCAGCGATTTGAAGAAGGGTTACAAGCTTTTACATGCAATGGCACCTTATATATACGTATGCGCTCGCCCGCGCAAAGGCTCGAAGGAGCGTGTATGTATGGCAAATGATAATCATTCATAAAACGGGATTGGATATGAATCCCATTGTAATTTTTGAATTGAGAATTTGAAGAAATAATTTTAGTATTATTTAGCTTTTGATGTTTGATGATTTAAAGTAAAACTGAATATTATAATAAGACAAATTCAAGAAAACATAAAAGGATCCCATTCAAATTTAGGGTTCGTTTGGGGCAGATTATAAGTGCGGGCGGCGTTTTCAAAACGCCGCCGTACTGTATGGTTCGTGCGTTTCATCAGCTTATTTGAGATTGTATTTTGGTTTTTACACTAAATGTAGGTCGCGGGTCGACACTTGCGGCCGGCCCGCGCGCAGGATAAACAACTTATCTTGAAATGCACAAGTTGCCTCAAATGGACCCTTAAATGAGCCAAGGTAAGCACTTGAAGTGAGGCTAAACTTTTAATTTTTAATATAAATTTTGAATTTTGCAATCTAATCAAGAATCTCGAAGTTGTAAATAAATTAAAAAAAAAAACAATATGATTCAGATTCTATGTCATAAAGATACTTTAATACTGAATGAATAAGCTACTATTAAAAGAATTAATATGGGTTATTCCTTAATCGTTCTTAAATTTTGAACAACATAATCAAAATATCAATTTTATAAAAAAATAAAAATAGCCAAATTATTAACGTAATGAAAACCTCGGTTTGAAACTAGATAGCCCTAAAATTTAAAGGGTTGCAGATGTCTGATATTGATTGATGATGATCATCATCATCAATTATTGTTGTTCAACTGCGTTGTTGCTCGGCTGCTTGTCTTACCACCATCGTTTCTCAACTTGTACAATTAAACCATTTCTTTTTCGAGTGTTATCGTCCAATCATTATGATCTAATCAAGTCCATTCATAATTGCTTGATTGATGTCTCATAAATTTTGTCATTTGATCATTTTTTTTTTAACCATCATCATCAACTATACTTCTACCAAAATCACAGGAAACACCTAAATTTCCCCAACTTTATAACATGATTTTCTTCAATTGTAGAGAAGCAAACTTTCATACCTCACATACAAAGTTGATTATTCAATTAGGATATCTCGATGGAGTAGAGACTACTTGCTCCCATTTTAGTTTTTTTCAGGTAAAATTTTTAGCATCTTTGGTGATCTTACTTTTGTGGAAGAGATATTGATATGAAACGTGAGAAAAGGAAGAAAAAATGACTCTCGGGAAGTTTCTTGGATTACTATGTTTTCGGGAGAGAGAGAGACTTTGAGAAAAGATTCAGAATGTCCCTTCTCTCATCTTGACATCACTTTTATATCAAAAGAAAAAATAATAAAAAATACATCTAATATAATACAACACTCATTCATAGTTCTTGATGAAAAGACCGTGATGTAGATGTCAGGATGTATTTTTGAAGGATGACGGACTTTTGTCTTTTATGATGGTCATCTATGGTAGTTGTCCCTCCCTTGATCGGCTAGAACACCCTCGTGGAAGGATATTTGCTAAAATTTCATAAGTACCTATGTTAGATGTTAATATTTTGGTATTTTCGGTCATAATCACCGGTGTGAGTTTATTAGAAACTCTACTATCAAAAACTAATTCAAAAAAAAAAAGGGACCTTTACATGCATATCACCCAATTCCCATGTAATTTCATATCGACCACCTAAACTTTGCCTTTTTACACGTATACCACCTAAATCACTCATACCACATAAAGCGGCATTTTTAACTTTTAAAAAGTGAAATACATTCTTGCATGCTTATGTAGTTAGGTACGGTGAAATATACATAAAAAATGAAATTTTGGTATTAGATGTGCAAATACATATGAATCGAGGGGTATGTATGCAAATAATCTAAATAAACATGTTGATAGCCATTGAGCTGAAGCATAATTAATTTAAGATTAAAACAACTATTGAGCTAGTCATGATATTCAAGAGATGAGGAATAATTAAGAAGAGCTGCGACTAACAATAAATCATCATATATAAATTTCATTGGAAAATGATCATTAAAACAATCTCAAAATTTTTTTACTTTTATTCAATATAACCTTTTATTTTATATATTCAAAAATAATATCCATGCTTATCAAAATAAAAACAAATTTTATCTATCAACACAGATATGTTTGTGATTTATATACAAATATGTCAAAAAAATTTTATTAGAAAACTTTCTCCACTAATTTCTAACCGAATAAAAATCAAACTTGAGAATGAGATGTAATTGATGATAGATGATGAAAAATCCAATTTATGGTACTCGGATCTCATGTCAAACCATCGAAGAACTCTAATCTGAATCCATTGAATAACAAATACGGGTTGTCCGTCTTCCGCGTCTAAAGTGATGTGTGTGTACTCTGTGTGTGAGAGAGAGATTACATACATGCATACCACTCAATCAATATATACTTACATGTCTAACACCAAAATTTTAATTTTTACATATACACCGTCTTATCTATATATGAAAAAAATGCAATTCACTTTTCAAAAGCGAAAACATTAATATTTTTGATATGATACGAAAGATTGGGCCAGCACAAAAAAAAAAAAAAAAAAAAAAAAAAAAGTTTAAATGTTGGATATGTAAATACATAACAATTAGGGGTTATTTAAAGCCTTCTCATCTTCCTAACCCATCAAAAAACAACCCACTTAGGGCATTATTATCAACAAAACACAAAAAAGCTTCAACTTTGAATGAAAAATACAGAAAAAAAATGCAGTGAGAGACCTCAACGGTCATATTTTGCAGAATTCCAAATCATAAAAACTGAAACTTTTCAGAGAAGAATATAAATATAGAAGCTTGAATAAAGAGAGAATAAGCAAAGTTCTTTTATTGCTTGGGAGAAGACTGAGCTATCTTCTTGACAATGGATGCCATATATTTTCCTTGGTGTTCGGCAAGCTGAAGCTCCGCCTCGGTGGCCGATCTGCCGCCGTCGCCGCCGGCGAATACTCCGGCACCGTAAGGAGAGCCGCCTCTTATCTCTTCCACTGTGAACATATCGGCCCCGAAAGTGTAACCTATTGGAACGAAGAGCATTCCATGGTGCGCCAGTTGTGTGATTGCAGTCCAGCTGTTTCATGGAAGTTCTTAGCCTACTTTAAATTTACAGATTTGCAATATAAAATCGTTCATCCAAAGCGGTAAATGCAACAGTTTGGCTGCCTAAATTTAAAAATTTATATTTTTCTTTTTCAGACAGGCGCTGTCAATTTTGAAGTTTTGTGATTTTTAAGTGGTTGAAATGTAAACTTTTAAAAGTTCAGACTTTGAGCATTTGCTTAATGTAAAAGTTCAGATTAAAAACCCCTTTTTTTTGTTAGAATATCATGATACATAATTTTAATACAATCATATATACATTGGACATATCCAAGGCTTTAAAAGCATTGCATTAAGTCATTTACATATGTACCAATGAATTCCTATGTATTTACATATTCAGTATTTAAACTTTACTTGTTACATTTATATCATTCAAATTTTTCATATCACATTAAAAAAAAACAAGTATTTTAACTTTTAAAATATGAAATGCACCTTTACATGTATGGATAAGGGGAAATTATTGCATACGGACACCGCATACATCCGATCCTGACCGTAGATCACGGTGATCTACTGTCAGGATTATTTCCATTTAAAAAAAAAGAAAAAAATTTAGGTGGGGCCCACCGAAATACATCAACACCGTAGATCAGGTGATTTACGGTCCGAATCGGACACTGCAAGCAAGCTACGTGCGGTGTCTAATCCGTATGGAATAATTTTTCATAGATAAGAGGACATATATGCAAAAATTAAATATTACATGTATAAATACATAAAAATTAAGTGGCATGTATGTAATTCTCCATTATTTTTAAAACTATGAGAAGGTGGGAAGGTCTTGCATGACAATTAAGTATGAAGCTGCCAATGATGCATTATGTTAACAAATTTAAGAAGAATTTAATTTAAATTTTATCAGACTAAAAAAAATTATAATTGCAAATCAAGAATTTAGTATAAAATCCCGAATTTAATTAAATATTTTTGTGGGCATAATTTTATAAGATTTATAATCATTACCACATGGCCCTAAAACTAGCTTTGTTTATACAAATAGAAAATTAAATGGATTAAAATATAATTTGACAAAATGTTGCTGCAATAAGCTAAGTCATCCAAATGGAATCAACTGGCCAAAGGTCTGGGCTTACACAACTAAGGACAAAGTTTCCAAATTCTAGACATAAAAGTAATCGGAAATTTGGCTTTTTGTTC
>NEWO01000023.1:0-17518 GCA_003013225.1 Phalaenopsis aphrodite | reverse complement strand
GGTTGACGGTGGTTGGCAGCTACAGAGACTAAAAATTGTCGGGTCTTCAGTCGAGACCAGACTGTGAAATTCTCCTTCTTCCTCCTCCTACCCTCAAGTGAAGAGAGGGGGTCAGGGATATGGTCATTTTGGTTTTTTTAGCGAATAAATTAACAAATCATATGACCGAATGACTCATATTGACCCTTTTTATTTGAGTAATTCAATGACATCGAAACCGAGTAATCACGGGCTCGTGGATTTCTTCTTATCAATACGATCGATTTGTCCATAAATATGTTAAATTTTGAGTTCATTTTACGATCCAATTAACAATCCAAACATTAAAAAAACATTATTTAAGGGCTCGTTATGGGCTCGATTGGATTCAAATCAAACCAATTTTTGTATCATCAAATTTATCTTGTTAATTTTGACTATAAGCTTGCCAGATACAGAGCTCCAAGCGATGTTAATTTTGAATTTTGAATATTTATTTTAAAAATATACATCTAAATTTATGCTCGATGATGAAAATCTCCTGGCAACTCATCAAACCTATTAAAGTGCTATAAACCGTATCCAGATAGAGTTTATATATATATATATATATATATATATATATATATATATATATATATATATATATATATATATATATATATATATATATATATATTAATTACAAAATTAATTTGATGCATGGGAATTTACAAAATTAATTTAATGTGTAATTTTTTTTGAAGTCCATTGACCTTCATTAAAAGCATAGATTAATGAATTAAACTCACATTGTGGAAATGCTCTAATATAAATAATAATATTAAATATTTTTATAAGAGAAATAACTTGATTAGGCCTCCTAAATAAAAATAAATCTCAAATTAGTTTCTAATATTAGAAAAATTTTAGGTGTGAAATTTTATTTTTCAAGTTCTTATTTTTAAGGGGTATTTACATGCATACCACATAATTTTGTGTATTTACATAGCTAACATTTAAATTCATATTTTTATTTATATCACTCAAAATTTAAAAATCACATACAAATAGCAGGAGGAGGGCAGCTATTTCCGAACAAACAAGATTGAAGTTCTAAAATTTCGCCATTCGCAATGCAAGTCAGAATTGTAAATATCAAACTTTCGGGGCTAAAAAAAAAAAAAAACTTTAGTTGGTAGATATGTAAATACATAAGAATTATGTGGCATGCATGTAAATTTTTTAATTTTTTAATTGTAAAAATTGACAAATTCAAATCTCAAAACATCTTAAAGTAAAAACTTCCATAAGCCCATAAAAATAATAATTTATACGTAACCCGTCGTTTCCTAGGTCAAGTGTTCTTAACTTCTGGCAGGCGGCGGCCGGCATGGAATTTGGCCGGAAGTGNAACTTCTGGCAGGCGGCGGCCGGCATGGAATTTGGCCGGAAGTGTGATCTGTCCTTATCTCTATATGGCCTCTGTGGTACTTTATGCTCGTCGTTTTGTGCCATTCCTTTGACGGGGTAACTGAAATTTGAGTGTAAGGCGACTCCAAATGCTTATCTGTGCTCATTTTTTGCTTTCCATTTCCTTTTTGTTTATGTTTTCGGAAACATCAATTTTGCATCTGATATTATGCACGTTAATTTCTTACCATACAATTGATTTGGAGCAGGGAATAACCAAGCTTATGATGGCAGTTAGGGTTTCCAGTAGTGAACATGGACAAACCTTGGAAAAGTTAATTCAAATGACCAAATTAAGTCAGTAAAGTGTGAAATTCGCCTTTTTTTGGAGAGTGAATATGACAAGTGCTTATAAAATTAATATAAATGATCTATTCAATGTGTGCATATTTACTTTGTCACTTTTCATCTTTGTTTGGTATTTATCGTAGGGGCTATAATAACTTATATTTTTTGAGAAAATTTTATTATTAGAAAGTGTTTTTTAGTGTAAGGGAAATTACCAAGAATTGCTAGAGAAATAAAAAGCCAATGAGATACAAATAACATAATAGACAAGTATGTTAAATACTTGGGAGCATGAAAACAACAAAATGATAGATTTTGGACTGTCTTGTTTGAAGTTTGGTGAATATAGGAGAGTTTTGATATATTTATTTATTTTCTATTTGTTGTCGCCTCTAGCAAATAAGATTTGATACCTCATATCCTTTGAAGAGTCAAAACTTGGAGTGATTACATCTGAATCATGAGATTGTTGAGCATTATCTTCATTATGAGCTTATGAATGAGAGAGAGTTGAGATGTTGCAAAAATAAGTTGATCAAGATCTGTGGAAATTCTTGTAGGTGTAATAGTGACCATTGTTGTAGATTTAGCATGTGCGGGCACAAGAGCCTTTAAGTTTGAAAAAATATTTGAAAAATCTTGAATCGGTTTGAAGTCTTTTAGGTTTTATCTAATCTAGTACAGGAGTTGCCTCCGAATTGGTAGATGGTCAGATTTGATCATTTTATAGTACATCTTGTGCCTGATAATTATATTTTTTTAGATTTGGACGAGTTTTGAAGAATTTAGCATAATTATGCCAACAAATTTTGCTTGATTTGCCCTCAGTTTTAACCCTTTGCCAATATCTACAGGTCAAGGCGTTTGTCCACAAATTTTTTCTGACGTAATATTTGGTTCAACTAGAATTTTTGCCACATAAGGCTTAAAAGACGAGGCATTAGCATTATTGGCTTGCAGTGATTTGCCAAATGTAGAACTCGTGGAATACAAAGTGGATTGGTTGAAATAATATAATTGAACTTGAGGGAATGCAATTCAAATTAGAATTATCTATGATTCCTTGCAGAAGTCAAAATGGAGAAAGCATTTTAGTACACACTTTGGAAAACCACTAATGGCAAGACTGTTGAGAGAAACATTTAGTGTAGTTTACTTCAGAAGATTATCTAATGATGACATGGCTAAAAACAAAGGGCCCAATAAAATGGTCACCAACCAAATATAAATCAAACATAAATGTTTAGATAACCTTCAGGGTAGGGCAGCCCTTTGAGAATTTTTAACAACAACAACACCAACAGCAACAACAACAAAGTCCTTATCCCGCTAAATGGGGTTGACTACATGAATCCTTTTTCTTCAATGTGTTCTATTGAGAATTTTCTAATTATTAAAAAAAAATAAAGAGGCCTAGTAATCTTTAAGACCTCTTCTATGAAGATGAGAACAAATTTGTCTTGATATATGGATGAATGTTTATTAAGATATTATATTGGATAGCCATGCATGGCTGTACAGCTCAAGAAGCTGTGTGGTTGAGGAGATTTATAAATGAATCAAATGTTGTTGCATGAGTTCAAGAACATGTAACAATGCAATGTGATAGTATGGTTGTTTTGACATATGCCAAAGATCTCTAGTAGCATGAATGAATTAAATGTGCAAAAAAGGTGTCATTTCGCAAGAGTGATGATGACAACAGAACTACAACAACAACATCAACAAGTCTTTATCCCACTAGGTGTGGTCAACTACAACAACAATAACAATCCTTGATATATGGATTAAGAGGTTGTATTGGATAGCTATGCATAGCTCTACAACTCAAGAAGCTATGTGGTTGAGAAGATTTATAAATGAGTCAAGTGTTGTTGCATGAGTGAAAGATTATGTAGCAATGCAATGTGATAATATGGTTGTTTTAACATATGCCAAAGATCTGTAGTACCATGAATGAACTAAACATACAAAAAAGGTGTCATATGCCCAAGATCTCTAGTACCATGAATGAACTAAACATGCAAAAAAGGTGTCATTTTGTGAGGGATATGATGGCAATAGAAGTAAAACAACATCAAAAAACATTTATCCCACTAAGTGTGGCTGGCTACACGAGTCTTTTTTCTCCATTGCGTCCTATTGGGTGTCCTGTTTCAATTTAATTCTAATAAATTAAGATCATTTATTATATAACATGCCCAAGTATTTTTAGGTCTACCTCTACCTTTCTTAGCATAAGTTAAATCTAAAATAATTGTTCTCCTAACGGGGTCATCAGATGGTCGACGTTTAAAATGACCAATTCATCTAAGGCAATTCTCTCTAATCTTGTCTTCCACTGAAGTTAGTGTAAAACCTCTCATCCAACCGAGCATTCTCATCTCAACAAAATTTAAAGTAATGCTATACTTTTTTTCTTAAAGGCCATTATTCTACGCCATAATGCACTGCAGGTCTCACCATCTTATAGAATTTTCCTTTTAAGTCCAAGAATGTAAAGTTTTTTCATTCATGTAAAGTTTCTAGTCGTACCACTTGATCATGTAAGGTTTCTAGTCCTACCATGAATGTAAAACATCTTAATCTTGTGTTTGTTTGAACCACTTTGTTGATGAAAGTTGTATTTATGATATGTTGACCTATAAAAGAAAAATGAAAAAAAAATTGCACCCAATGCTATTAGAGGTGATTAGATCTATCCTACATTGGCGATGGTGATGACATGGCATTAATGCAATAATAAGTCAATTTTAGATGATCATGGAAGCTATTAGAGGCAATGGAAGCCATCCCTAATTTTATGTGTAAGATGGTATGACTTGAAGATAAAAATGGAAAAAATAGCTATCTTTCATCCTCTAATGGCAGAGATGACTCGTGTTAGAATGTGCATCATAATTGTTTGAAATAAAGTGAATAATCCCTAAACGCTGTAGTCAAGCACTCAACTTACCAGAAAAAAAAAGGGAAAAAAAAGAGATGACCCTTGACAAGGCTCCTTGCCTCTGAAATATGGGTTACTAAGAAAATCAGATGAGTAATAAAGGGGAACAAATGATCATTGGATTGGGGAATGCTTGCATTTAGAAGTCTATAATTGACATTCTAATGATTTTTTAAATCATGTGGTCTCATTTCACCATTTTTGCCCAATACACGTCTTCATTTTTTATTAAAGAATATTTATGTATAAAACCAAAGTCAAATGAATTGGCTCTCTCGTTATCCATCCATTTGGTTTGTATATTTACTCTGCTTATTTTAACCACCCATTTACCATATAGTTTTTCTTCTTTCTAAAGAGAATGTCACAATTGACTTTTGACTCTTGCTATTAATCAATCAACAAGTTCTTTTGTTCTAGATGGATGCCTTTGACTCTTCAGTCTTCATTGCTAACTCTGGCCATCTAATATAGCCCCCATGTATAAGGGGAAGGATTGCCCTTGTTAATGCTCATCACAATTATATATAATATTTAGTAATTTTTTTTATGGATAATTACTCCTTTTGTTATAATTTTTAAAGTAAAATTTAATAATTAATATCTTATTCTTAATATGCAGTATAAAAGTAAGAATCAATATATAATGATGAATCAAAGCTCTAGCATCTTCCAAAGCCTCCTCTTCTACTTTAGGCTAAATCTCTCATTAGAAAAGTTAACTACATACTATCATCATCTTTGATCACGTAGCCAAGAGTACAATATCTTAGTCTGGAATCTTTAATAGCCTGTATTTGTGGTTATGCGCATGTTATTAGCTATTATTCAAAAAGATTTTTTGTAGTATTGTAAAAGGAGTATTTAATTAATGTGATAAATCAATTTTTTTTCTGGGTATCCTATTTAAGATAAAAATTAAAAATAAATGATCTTTAATAGAGATATTTTAGGATGATATTACTCTTATACCTGGTGTTATACGAAGGGATAGTTTGGGATCCCTTTTATTTTTAATTTTTTAATTTTTATTCTAAAAAATGTTTATAAAAAATTAAATATATTTTATTGTAAGTAAAAATATAAATCAAATAAAAAATAAACAGATAAATATCATAATATCCTTCAAAAGTAGCTTACTATTATCTACTAACGCTTGACGTATTCCTAATGGGCCAACTTGTACATATCAAATTTATTGTTGTATTGCTCCATTTATTGTCTTTTAGAATCCAAAACACCCCTTAATTTAAAGAAATAAGTTATTACCAATAAAGTAGGGATTATTACATCACCAAATCTCCAAATATACGTTTAGATTCAATTTTTTTATTAGGACATTAAAGTACATATTCCCCAACTTCTATATATTTAAATGTTTAATATTGAAAATTTATTTGTAACATTTATGTCACTCAGATCTTTCATATTGCATGAAAATAGTGGTATCTGTATCTTTTAAAAGTTGAAGTACCCTCTTTTCATGAAGCGGAATTTATGTACAAATAGATGTTTAGATGTTAGGTATGCAGATACATATTTGATCAATTTTGGTGTCATTGAGTTCGTCTCCTTGTGCCGATTAGTTTGACTATACGTTTTTCTGAAACTAGAGTTATTGATAATCTTTAATTTAAGTTAGAGTTCACAAAAAATGCCTCAAAATTCGTGCCAAATGATGATATTTATTGATGACTTATCAAGTAGTAATATTAAAAATCTTTTTGTACATAAATTATATGACACCAGGTATTTTAGCAAAATAAGAAATAATAAAAAAATTCAAGTTTCTTAGAATTTTGATTTGAACAAAATGAATTCATAATTGGAGAAGAAAATAACCCATAAAGATAGGTTTTTTCATGAATAAAAACCAAATTTATTAAGTTCATAAAATGAAATACTAAGAGATGAAAACTTTGAGAGATGTTCTTATGCTCCATCTGAGAAAAAGAGAACACGGGAGCCAGAAATATCACATTTTATTCTAGTCATTTTGGTTTGGTGGTTGTGAGCCATCTTTCAGTCATGATGTCCTAAGTTCAAGGTTTTGCATATGCACCACACGCCTGTTTATTATTAAAATCACTCATATTTCTCAAAAAAAAAGTTAGATTTTAAATGCGTAATTAATTTCAAGCCAAACTAAAATAACCCTCCCTCCAAAATAGAGGTATTAAAAGAAATTAATTTAATTAAAATATGATGAATTTGAGAGGAGAGAGATGATGAACTTTCTAAAAAGAACAATAAAACAGACCACTCAGAGGAACTTATATTCTTTATAAACATTACAAGAATTCTAGTTATGAAAAGAGAGGGTATGAAAAGCATCACTAGGATGGCTGAGGTTGATTTTATGTCTATATATGTACATGCGTTATGTCTGATGGACATCAAGAAGATGGTTTAGGCTGACTTTATGTCCATATATCTACATGTGTTATGTATGCGAAGTTTTTATTCTTGCTTATCAAAGTAGAGATATTTTTTGAAAAAATATTCCCTTAATTTTCTTATTAATTGTATCTAATTGGAAAAGGAAACTCATCTTTGAGGATCTCTAACATAATACGGGCTAATCGATAATCGAAGCTTACCAACATAAGAGATGAATTTTGCCTTCCATTAATTCTATAAGAAGTTTATTAGTATTATGAATTCGGGTTTGTAATTCACTCTTTTTAATGCTTATAAATATTATAGTCAACATTTAGATTAGAAAACTTATCTAATTTTATAACGTAAACTTTGAGACAAACAAATGATCTCTCACGACTTTGCCAAGCACCAAAATATGTTCGTCGACATATATGGTATATAGAACGCTAACCTGACGAGAAACCAAATGACTAATACCAAAAAACATAATCCTCAATCATGTAATAAAGATCATCTATGATAATATAAATTTGTTTAGGAGACAAAGGGTTGCATTATAATATCCTAAAGTTAAATTTTTACATATATGCTACCTTATTTATGCATGAAAATATGTATTTCACTTCTTAAAAGTTAAAAAAAGTGTGATTTTTTGTATGATTAAAAGACGGGACATTTATGTACACAACACATAATTTTTATATATTTATATGTCTCACACCTAAACTTTTATATTGACATACCTAACAGTCAAATTATTAATATATATCACAATAAAAATAGCACTATTATCATTTTTTAGAAGTTAAATAATTCTTTTCACGTATAAGTTTAAACTACCAAAATGCTTTATATGTTGATATGAAAGTTTTGGTAAGAGATATGTAAATAAAGGAAAATAATATATCAGGACTCCTAACTTAGAGCTACGTTCGAAGTCCATTGATATGCGTACACGTAGAGGTGACAGAAATCTAAAAAAAAATCATTTTAGCGCAGGGGAGTATTCCTCCTGTGTTATTCCGCAATATTCAGATATTATTGTGGCGGCATTCTTGTGTTATTATGCTCTGGGAATATCTCGGTGTTATAATAATACAATAACACTTCAATATCACCACAATAACACCTGAATAACGCAGAATAACACAGGAGGAATATTCTCCTGTGTTACCCGACCGGATCACAAGAAAGCGCACGCGTTTCCTTGAAGCCACATGTCTGCATATCAATGGACTCCGAACGTAGCTCCACGTTAGGAGTCTTGATGTAATATTTTTCTGAATTGCATGCTAGGTATGTAAATTTCTCTAAAAAGTTGTGGGTGATGGAAATGTAAAACATAAAGTGTAAGTGTTAGATATGTAAAAGCCATAGGAATTGTGTGGTGTGTCGGTAAATGCCCCAAAAAAATCACTATTAACATTATCATAACATTGTAATAGCTTTAAAAGGCGATTATATATGTTTTTGTAAAATCAATTTAGGATGGACGAATTGAAATTTGCCTTATTAATACTATTAATAAATTTAATTGTATTAATCAAAATCCTTGCAAGAATATTTCAATATGATGATTGAACCATGTGAAGCTTCCCAATGGAGAAAAAAAGTTATGTAAAATATGTTAGAATTATTTTGCATCTCTTTTTAGGGGTCATTTACATACATACCACACAATTCTCATGCGTTTACATATGAACACATCTAAACTTTCATATTTACCTGTGTAACGGTCTAATCTTTAATTTCACATTAAAAAATATTACTAGTATTAGTTTTTAAGAAGATGAAACACACCGTATCATGCATGGATCCATGACAACAAAATGTTATAAATGTAGCCATCAAATTTTAGGTGTTAGGTATGTAAATACAATGGAATTGTGTGGTATATAAGGAAATTTCCCTTTTTTTAAAACATAAGAAATCCGTCCAAACTACGCCGAAATTTACACGAAAAAAACAAGCGACGTACTTGTTAATGGAAAGCTGCGTTTATATTCATTTTGAAACAAACGCTGTGTTTTTACTGCTTTACTAACAAGAGAAAAGGAGCCGTAAATGCATGTCACTTGGCACCACCTTTTGACTTTGACAACAGCCAAATGGTCAACCATCCACATTGACATTTTACACGAAATTTACATTATTTCATTAAATTATAGTTTATAGTCAGCACCTACACAAAATTCATTCGATTATAATTTATGATTTTTCTTGTTTAAATGCTACTTTAGTGTAGCATTTAAGGTATATTTGTCATCTGTAAATTGACACTGAAGTTAAGGTCTGAACTCAAATAAAATTTCTCAAAATTTCTCTTCTTTTTCCCAATCTACTTTATGGAATTTCATTAGAAATTGTTCTACAATTGTCAGTTTATTCTCTAAATGCACACTATAAAAATGCAATTAAGGCCTTTGCATTCATTGAACTCTTCAAGTTGAGTTAGTGTTGGGTTATTATTTGGGATCAATGGCTTCTTCAAAGAGTGCTCTTCACTTGATGGCTATAGTAGTTTTCATTCTCTATCTTCTGATGGCAGGAGGCGGAGAGGTGCGGCCGGTTGCGGCGGCGAGGAGGTTGCGAGAGAATGCAATTAAAGACTTCTCATATACGATGAATTTCACATCAGTTTTCGAGTCGAAAATGAAGACAAACTCACCGATAAAGTCGGAGCCATCAAATTGTCACCATGGGGTAGGTGGGGGCCACGGGCAATGTCCGCCGCAGAAGAAGAGTCAAATTAAGGCGTGATGAATGAGCTCGTGAGTATTTCATGTCACATTTAGTTTAGAGGTCTTGTTTAAGGGTATTGATTAGTTCATAGAGGTATAATGTGTTGTGTGGGATGCTCTGCTATTGTCAAAGCATTTTAGGGATATAATTATTGATTAATTGTTTTTTAAGATAAGATTTGTGCAATTATTTGTATTGCATTTAGTTTTGTTGCAATTTAATTTTTACTAGTGTGACTTGGGGGTTCTCTTTGGGAGTAGTTTTGAGAGTGAGTAGGATGACATGTAGTTTTGAAATATTATTAAAAATAATATTTTTAAGAGCCACAATTGATAAATAATTATCATAAATATGTTATTATTTGCATAATACATCTTTGGATTAAAATTAAATATGTAGAAAAATATTAAGTTATTGTATACATACATACATACATACATACACATACATACATACAAACATACACAGACATACATACATACACATACATACATACATACATACATACATACACACATACATACATATACATACATACATACATACATACATATACATACATATATTTTACATTAACACTTGCATATCAAGCACTTAAACTTAATATTTAGATTTTTTAATATTTTGGTGTCATAAATTCATATATGTAAAGGTATTTTTTTGTCTATTTCACTTTTTAAAAGGTATATTCAACTTATATTTCACTTTTAATGAGGAAATATTAAATATTTTAGTGCTATGTATGCATGTATGAAAAGTTAGGCATTAGATATATAGTTATATATATGAATTGAGCGTTATGTGCATAAATGCCCAAATTAAAAATATTAGTGATGTTAATTGTCACAACAGTCATATCATGCCTAAAATATGCGTCCAATTTACAATTTGGAAAGTTAAAATTATTTGAAATGTTACATCTTTACAAATGACAAGTTATTTCTAATGATATTTTTAATTATCAAGTGAATTTTAGCGATATATATTTTTGTAATAGCTTATTCTCTTAGGAATACTCTTTTGTTCGATCTTGCTTGAATAAAGGTAGCTTGATTAAGTTTATTATGGGAGCTAATATTCATGTATTTATGTGGTAAGCATTTGCATGCCACATAATTCTTATGTATTTATAGATTGATCTAACATTATACTTTGATATTTAATCATATAAATTTTAGGGTCTAAACTACATCAATCATAATCACTACATAAGCAAAATGTATCAACGAACAAGTAAGAAAATTAGCAACCGTTTAGACATTAAGAACCATCTCATCGTAAAAACAAGAAAACCATGATTCCTTTAGACAACAAAATGTCATATGAATCCAATAAAATTCTACAAGGAGAAATTAAGCACCATCCATAAACCATAACATTGTCATTATCCATAAATAAAGTAAAGCGAACCGCTAAATTTGGTTTAAGACATGTAAAATACATTGGAATTGAGCGGTATATATGTAAATGACCCATAACATATATTTTCCTATATGACCTTCAATTTCACCAATTCATTGAACATGGTCCGATACAAATGTACATAGCAAATCATATATTTTGGCAACCCCAACACCTCATCTATACAGAACTTTACGTAGATATATACACAAATCAATGTTTTTACATCAACAACAGGATGAAGCTTTACATCAATCTATGCAATACTATGACATGTAACTAAAAATAAGAGAACGAGCAGATCTTCACAATTGAATGGAACAGGAAACAGCCGTCTTGAAATCTATTATTGGTTGGCGGAAAGGAGGATTTGTGGTGAAGAACCTCCACTTCTTTCTCAGTGGATCATAAGCTTGGATCTCTAGGGTTAGTCTATTCTTGAAGGCTCTACCGGGTTTGGAAGGGTCAATGAATGGAATTGATTTAGTTAGCACGCATAGCTCTCCATTCATGGCGACAAAGCCGCATGAATCTTCTGCTGGAACTTTTCTCATTAGAATCGACTCTTTAAACCACCGATTCAATGTGAAATTATACCTGCATTAGAGCATTTAAATGATTGCTTAGGTAAGGTGTATTTTGAAGTCTGCAACAAATGTACGAGAGGAATGTAAATAAAAAATGGGGGTTAGCTCATTTCAGTCGGACGGATTTAGATTAATACGAATCGCAGTTGCCACAAATCATAAGAAAAGAAAATTGGGAATTCTACATAACAATGTAGAATATGTATTTAACTTAGCTCACACCTAAACTTTCATATTTACATACATAGCACTTTGGTGATTTAAACTTATGCATGAACAAGTGTATTTTATTTTTAAAAAATGATACTAGTGTTTTTTCTTTTTTTTGTGATATTAAAGATTTGAGTGTTATGAGTGTAAATATAAAAGTTTAGATGTGAAATCTGTAAATACATAAGAATTGTGTGCAATGTATGTTTATGGCTCAAAAAAAATTTTAGAAGGGATACCTTCCATAAATATTGATTTCTCTAAGGTTATAGGATTTACTTTTTGAATTGAATAAAAGATAACAAATACCAATTAAATTTATATTGCATAAATACAAAAATTCAACATAATTAAAAATTTGATTTAAATAACTTCAGCCAACTTTTCCCAAATCAGGGCCATTTTTGGGGATAAAATTGGGTTAGGATATCTTAATGAGAAAAAAAAAAAACATTTACTTTATGAGTGCAATATACATATGGGTCATAAAACAAAGATCCTTTGAAAACAGAAAAAAAAGATGGACCATAAAGCATAACGTGACGAGGACAAAAACTTATTTCAGAGATTTTATAACATGGGATGCCTTTGAAAGTTGAAATATTTGGAGAAATTTGGCTTTCAGACAGAAAGGTAGTCATCCGTTCTTGAAAGAGGATATATTGAAATCAATGCAATGCCCGCAGGGGATTATGGCTTCATCTCATTCTAGGGGGGATTATGGCTTCATCTCATTCTAGGCAAATTTAAAGGAAAAGAAAAAGGTGCAAAAATGGTTCCTGACTTTCTGCAGAGGATCATTTTAGTCACATAGTTTATAAAAGTGTCAATTAATTCCACAGATTTATTATTATTATTATTATTATTATTATTATTATTATTATTATTATTATTATGGGATGAAACAAGATCCAAACTCTTTAAAATGTGGACTATTCAAACCATGTTTAAAAATTCCGGAGACAAATTTGACATTTTTATAGATACTGAAATTAAAATGGTCTCATGTTAACTAATCATAGGACCATTTTGGCACTTTGAAGAAACATAAAACTGCAGATTTAAAGCTGGCACATCACTATACTATATAATGTCAATTCACTCCACAGAGAAAATTCATGCTTCTACAATTTCTGGGCAATAGAGGTAGGATAAAAAGATACTTGCAGACCTCAACCACCAGAGTTCATGTAAGACACTTTAAGAGCTTAAAATTTAATACACGTTTAATATGCAATGTCGATTTTGATGGAACAAAATATAATGAAGTTGCAAAAAACTATTTTAAACAACTCTTTAATATCTTCAATTAAAATATAATTGTGTACTTTTTCTTTGAACACTTAACCTGAATCTTGTTTCACTTGAGAATTAAAAAGATCTCAATAAGATTAAGATCAAGATTTACTTTATTTTCTTATTATGGGATTTCATTATTCATGATGATAAAATAAGTTCAATTTGTTATCAATTTATGACAATTTTATAAACATTTTTTTAAAGTTTCAGCCTTAGGATTGATTTTTCAAGAGGCTTACACCTCATCTCACCTCAATAAGCAGAAATGGAACCGGTGCTGCTAGCGTGGATGTAGATGTTCCATTTGCAAAAGATATATGTTGAAAACTTTACAGACTCAAAAGTACCTCTATATGGTATTAGATCCTCAATATTAAAATTCAAATTAATGTTCATATCGACAAGCAAATCAATAGTATGTGTTGGTCTAAGCCTAGCAAGTATTTTGTAGGAGCCAAAGGCTCAAGCATTAATTCATTGTGTTATGTGAGAAGTATTCAAGTTAAATACAACAATGTAAGCCACATTGGCCTAGTGGTTGAGAGCTTTGTTTTTCTACTAAAAGGTTTCAAGTTCAAAGCCTTACTTATGTGGTGTGTGTGCACTTGCAATTAAATTTGCTCAAATTCTTTAAAAAAAACAGTTGAACAAAACCTAACTCATACTCACCTTTCTAATATTTGCAAGATCCACTATAAGCATCTAATAGAGTTTTAAAATGAAGATAATTTTTTTAATATTAAAATATAATTTATGTATTCACTTAATAATTGATGCAACAAAATCAAAATATACATGAAAAAATCAAACATATAAAATTTATAAGCTTCCAAAGTTGTGAGTGATGGGCCATATCAAGGGGTGATTCTAAAATGGAATGCTAAAAAAGATGCTATAAACAAATTCAATTATAGGTAATAATAAATCCCATTTTTTAAACTATCATAATAAAATGTAATAAAGTTCCTAAGCTTCCATTTCCAACTTTTGTTTTTTAGCTAGATAGTGGTGAAAAATAGAATCATACCTCGAATAGTTTAAAAAAAAACTTTCAAGAATAACTCACAAATCTTACATCCCTATTAAATACAATGGAAGTGAGAAGATCATGTAGACAAACCAATAATTATGGTCGCGTGAAAGGCATTAACATATATAAACTAGAAAATAAATATCATTTTAGACAACCTATTGAATAACACTGATGTAGAAACATATCCATTTTCTAGAAATTTAACAACTTCAATGGGAACAAGCTGCTATCTCAATAGGAGCTTGCCTGATTATTAAAAGCATGACTATCTCAATCTTGGCCTTCACAAACTTTTTCTGAGTTTGGATTTGCAACCTATCTTTTCCTTCATATTGAGTTTCAAGATTTGCCTTATGATTAAGCTTTTGAGCCATATCAACAAGCTTAGAGAAAATGAGTTTATTTATCTAACCCATAAGATTGAAAGCATGTGCTTTTTCATCCAAATGAACCGCATTGTGGTCATATAATAAAGGTTTAATACGTGCATATATGGCACATCCATTGGTAAAACATGCACCATATATTATCTGTATAACTTTCCAAGTGCATGGGCAGTAAACATCTTTCAATTATAAGTAACAAAGTTCTATTCACCCATGTTATATATTGAAGTGTTCCGGGAACCATTAAGAAGTAATTGTAATTCTTATCAAGACAACATTGAAAATAACACTTCTAGTACCATCATCATCGATTACAAACTTACATCTTTTGTTTTGACAAGTAGCACGCATACAAAAATATTTATTCTCCTACAACTTCGGTTGCTAAAAGGCATTTTATTACACCAATATTTCCTTAAACATGGCCCTCATCATCATCTTTAGTGATAGAAACATTTTCTTCTACTTACTCAATGCCTTCATCATCTAAAAATGGTAAACTAGGAACCTGATCGATCAAAAACGCCGTGTGGTGCATTGATATGACATATGACTAGTTTGGCAAAGCTCAAAATAGGTGAATGTGGAAGGATAACCTTAGAGGTAACTTTGCCAAAGTACCTTTGAATTTCAAATAGCTTTCAAAATAATTGGATTTGACAAGAAAGATCATTAAATTGGCCAATATTTTGATTAACTAATTCTCAAGGGTTTCTAGCAACTATTAAAAATTCATGCTAAGATGATCCAAGTTTCCGATCATGTAGCTCAATTGCTCAAGAGATAGCACCAAAGTCATATTTACAAGTGTCAAGGTGATCAACATAATGAATATATTATGACAGCAATTAAAGCAAATATGCGATTAATGCAACTCATTAAAAGCCTACAAAGTAATCATGAAAATATAAATTGATTCGATTTTAATGAAGTAATTTAGTTAAATGTGATATATGGAATTTCGAACTGAGTTGGTTGAATAGTGGCAGCTAGGAGGTGAGGCTAATTCCTATGTCCAAACGCACAAACAATCAACACTTTGTGGAACCCTACTTCACATGAGCTAAATATCAAGGTAGTAAGTGGGCATTTAGCCTCATTTTTAGTGGACTTCTTAGGCATGGCGAACTTGTAAATCTAAACGCACAAATAATCAATACTTCATGGAACTCTACTTCACATAAGTTAATTATCAAGGCAGTAATTGGACATTTAAAGGGTCATTTTTAGTGGGGTTTCTTAGGTAAGGACCATGCAAAACAATAATAAACTTACAAGAAAATAATGAATATAAATCTGACTAATAATTGTGAAGTTTATAGCTATGGAGAAACAAGGGGTTACTCAAATATGTATATTCTCAACCAGTGAAGTTCTTTGATCCTTGAAAATTAGTTTCCATGTCTACCGCCCTTTAAAAAGTAGTGACAGTTCTTATTGTGGACGGCTAAAATTTTCTGCCCCGATTTAGACTTCAACTTGCAGAGAAAATGAAGTTGTTGTGAAATAGACCGCAAAATGTCCTCAAAGGTTTAAAAGAAGCTCAATGCAATCGTGTGAGGTTATCTGAAGAGCAAACAAGAAGAATCCCTAAGTTATTGAAGCTAAGATTGTCAGAATTCTCCAACGGAGAGAAGGTGCTACCAAAAAATCCGCAAAAAAATGTTACGAATGAGTCGCAACCTAAACTGGTAATCGTGTTCATTTGAGCATGTAAAGGATGTTGGGTGATCAAAGGAAATAGGAGGTGAGTAAAGCATGGCTCAAATCATGCGGTGCAATAGTGGGACAAAAGCATAATGGAAAATACTACAAGTCACTACAAAACAGCATAGGTCATAGGGGCTATTGTGGATCGAGGAATAGAGAAGGGTTGTGAAAATATTAGTGAGATGTCGAAAAGCACAAATATGTAACAGGGTTCTTGCAATGAAAGAAACAAAGTGATTGCCATATGCAGGAGGTCGCAAAGAACATGGTAACAACAACAGGCAAGCACCAAGCATTAAAGAAATGTGAAGTGAGTGGCAACAACATAAGGGATTTTTTAGAGAGATGTTCGCAGATTGGTAAATGATGATTGGTTGCATGGATGCTAGCAATGAAATACAATAGGAACATGATTGTAGGGAGTGCACTGCAAAAAAAGAAGCCAATTTTGCAAGCGCAAGTCTATGGAGGAAACTTGTTTATGATATCGCTTAATACAATTGGGAGACAGAGAAAGTGAGAGAAGGAGAGAGAGGCAAGGGGTGAAGATGAGGGAGAGAGCAAGCGGAGAAGCCAAAAGATAAAAAGAAAAAAATCTCAACTTATACTCAATAATCATCAATAATGCCAACTTGACTCTTGAGATCCCTATTTATAGTGAGAGGGACCCTAAGCTCACAAGCAAATTAAGTAATATAACAATAACAAGGAAATAACTATTTATAATGAAAAAAATCAAAATTCTCACAAAATAAAAAAAGTTAAATAAAGATTATGTACCTTAAATTAAACACACCATCAACATAAATATAGGTTTGGATCAGACAACCATCATCGTATTCTTTAGTGGAAAGCATCATATACAACAACTACACTCACTAGCATCGATCAAGTCCACCTTAACAATTTTTTCAAATATCTAAAAAAAATACAAATGGTTTAAAAGGAAAATCATTAATTTCAAGCACAAAACTAAATTTGTGAAAGGCATTGGATTCATAACAATTTCTTGAAAGAAATCTACGAGTCACTACATGACAAACAAAATGGAATTGAATGAAATTCATGAAATTGCAAAGTTAGAACATTTATTAAGGTGAAA
>NEWO01000022.1:3718401-3756563 GCA_003013225.1 Phalaenopsis aphrodite | reverse complement strand
ATGGTGTCAATTGAAGTTAAATTGAGCAAGAAAGAAAATTCTGATCTACACATTTTGATATGTCTTTCTATGCTTAATCTCCATTACATTTATCACATATTTTTGAATGAAATTATACTTTAAACAAAGGTTATTTTTATGTCTATTTTGTATGTATATCAATTTGGAGCGCAACAAAGCTAAAACGGGGCGAAATGAAGTTAAAATGAAATTAAACGTGGTGAAATGTTGAAACTACTTGTAGTGCGGGGTCTAAGCTCCAAAAACTCTTAGAGATAATTTTGGACAAATTTTTGTGGTTTTGGGATGTTCAAGAATGATCTAGATGGCTATGCACACCCCTTGGAGTGGTTAAATAAATCTAAACACTTGGAGTGACTTTTGAATGAAGAGATGTTTCTCTTGGAGTGAAAGGGTGTGTCTTTTGGATGAAAAGATATGTCTCCTAGAGAAATGAGGGGTTTTTGCTTCTCTTTAAATATAGAGTCTTGATGACTCTCATGACAAGCATTTAAAGGAGTTTAGTTAAGAAATTAGAAGTGTTTTAGGAGGAGTTTGGCATGAGTTTATGGAGATGTAGATTTCTCCATTTTTTTGGAGAGATTGATGAGGGATTTTGAGAGATATGAGTAAGGAAGTATGAGCGTCGCATGGATTGGCAGGAGACTTTGTTGGAGAGATATTTTGTCTTTCTTTCAAAGGGAAAAAGCTAAGTACTATCTTCATTATTTTGTAATTGTTGTAAAAACTTTCTAGTGGATTTTTTTTGATTTAGATGAAGTTTTTTGTTGTATTTTATCCATGTTTTGTAAGTAAATTTCCTTACTCTTTTCTTTTATTATTAAGTAGTAGCATGTGTATAAAAATTTATTTTATGATAGAAGTGTTTTTATTTTATTGTGATGAGTAATATATCCTTAACTTCATTGACATAACTTAAGTGGCAAGTGTTTATGTTAAAATTTATTGTAAGTGAAACTAAGATTCAGGAGAGCGGTGATCTCGCAATTAGAGTGCACTCACATTGTTCAGTTATCTATTGTGAAATAGTATGGGCGACAATGCAACTTTTAAGGAAATATAATTCATGATCTATTTCTATTAGAAGCTTATAGGTGACAGATAGTTACATAAAACTAATATAATACTAATCATACTTATATGCTCGAAAGAGGGTAGGTAGACATATGTTCCTTGTTGGTACTTAGTTTATTACATATTTTATCAATTGTATTAATGCTTATGTCATTATTTTCATTTTGCTTTTCTTTTGCAATGAATTGGATACATGTACAGAAATTTAGATTTTCTTAGAAATTCTCTTATTTCATAAATGTGATGATATTTTTACTGGTCTTTCATTTAATTTACAAATTAACCACTTCTATTGTTAAAACAAGTCGAGGAGCTTATAGAATCAAAAGGGCTAAGATTTCTTAACTTTTAAGTATCACTTTTTACCTTAGAAAGAGCTGTCATGATCATCCAAAGGCGGGTAAAAATAGATAGGGAGATAAGATTTGATGGGATTAGAATTGATGCTTCTAGAGTGACAGGCTAGATTATTTTATCAATTTGGTCTAGAGATTGGAACTAAGGGTCACTGATAGGTCATATAGAGAGGGCATAATGGGTAATCTAGGAGTGAGAGACTAGAAGCTACCCAGAACTATTACACATTCCGACACCAACTTTAGATTAGTCAATGTTCTTTACACAATCCAAAGAAGTAAAGAATATGTGTGCTCCTATTTGTTACTTCAACAATATTTTAAGCATTTCTTTCCTATATATTATCTAGGTTAACGTACGAGAAGGGTAATCTTTAAAATCTCAAAATTCTCCAAACTAATTAGTCTAGATAAGTTATCCTTAAAATTAATATTTGAATTTAGGAATAGTCATTATCCTTACATTTAATATTTGATTTTAAGAGTAGTTGCTAGATAAAACTCAATTTTAATTGACCTTCTAACCTAAGACTTGATAGTAGAAGACTAGATTTTGCCTAAGGGCTTTCTTACCTCACTTTTGTGACGGATCGATACTCGATTTTTTTTTAAAACTCTATATTACTTGAAATGTTATGTATACTTACGTAGTATCCCTAGTGTGAAAACTAATTTCTAAATTTTATATCATTTCAATTTTGCACACTAGCCGCTAAATATAAATTTGGGCCAAGTTTTTCGCCATCTTTTGGAAGCTAAATTACTGCGTAATTAAGGGTCTAGTCACTATGCTAAGCAAATGCAAAATGTAACTAATCTAAAATGGTTTTAAAATGTAAAGTTACCACTACTCTAGACTAAAAATGTATGAAGAGTTCAAATTTGTATAAAACATCCTTCCTCTTACAATGAGTTTATAATTAGTGTAGAAAAATAAATTTAAATATAATTAAGATATTGTGCCAAATAGGAGCAATTCTATTTTTTATCCTCTCTCGAGTGCATAAAGAACATTGGATAATCCAGAGTTTAGTCCCTAAACCCATGGTTTGGCTGGGAAGATACTAGCTCTCACTCTAGAGTTCCCACTACCCCTCACCTGAGGGCTAACATCTCACTTTAGTTTTCAAACATCTGAACCAAATTGGGGATTTTAGTCTATCACTCTAAAATTTCAAATTCTACGCCATCAAAACTTATTTTACTATTGATTTGCACTTAAACTCAGGGACAATATTCTCATCCATGAGGCTAAATATGATTCTTATTATGTTGGAACATAGCCCATTTTGAGTCACCATGTTTTACAACAGATTTTAACAACTCAATTGGCCATATCGATAAGTAAATTAAGCATAGAGTTTGATTCATCATAATTTATGTAATTTTAAAAGAACTTCTACTAAACTACATTCATACACATAATTATTCCTCATTGCATGGAGAAAGAAAAAGGAAACTACTCAGATCTCATGGGGAAAAAACAATAACACATGGATTTATAGATAAAAGTTTACAAGACAAGATTAAGTAGAAATAAACAAAGTGCACAACTTATCGTCAAAATCCTCTAGCAATCCTTTTAGTTCTTTTGAATCACTTACTCTGTGTTCAATTCCACCCTAAACTTACTTAGAACCATAGTGAAGAGATATCTCTCATTGCTCCTCTTCTCCTCCAAGTCCAAGCAAGCCTTCAAGACTTTCTCCTCACTAGGAAGAATCTACTTCTCTATAAAGACTCCCTTTTCCTCCTCCAAAAGTCCCTCTTTTGAATCTCCAGAAGTCACTTTAAATAGAGCTCTCAAAATCCCCAAGAATTTTTTCAAGCACCTATTCAAAATTCGTCCACGTTTAATGGATCTTCTAGATAACCGCTTTTGGCGCCAGATCAACATTGGACTTTTTGCTTCGTTTGACTCTAATTTGCATCATTTTTATTTCATTTGCTCTATTTGCTTCATTTAATCTAACTACAACCAAAAACATTAAAAATACCTTTATTTAAGCGCAATATCTTAAAAAATAGGCATTAAATGTGCAAGTAAAAACAACATATTTTAGACATGTCAGCTGGACAGAGAGAAAGTTCATCAAAAGACTTACCTTAACTCATAATTATCAACCTAAATGATTAATCCACAATACTAGCATGGGATCAATTAACCTGGTCACATCGTGATGGCACCACATGGGTTGTGCTCCAACTTCCAATGACTTGTGAAACATTTGAATAAGATCACACAAAGTTTATAAACTCAAAGGATTGACAATCATGGGATTGACAATCATGGGGATGTTAATAAACCTAATCACATTGTGATTGTGCCATGTGGGGCTTGCTTCAACTTCCATTGGACTTGAAGAAGGTTTAAACATAGTTTACAATGGGCTAAACTGAAATTAACATATTGCATTTAAAGTTTGCTAGTCCAAGAGATTAACAACCAAAATAAGCTCATATTGATTTGAAGTCAATCAACTTGATCACATCATGATGGTGCCTCGTAGGGCATGCTTCAACTTTTAATGGATCAAAATTAAACTTCTTTAGGTGTATAAAAGGCTAAATGTGGAAGAGACCTATGTCACATCTCTACTTAGGATTATTAGCCTAAAGGATTAACCTCCAAAACTAGCCCCAACTAATTTAAGATCAATTAACTTTGTTCCATTATGTTTGTACCATATGAGGTATGCTATAACTTCTGATAGACTTGAAGAAGTGTTTGAGTAACAAAAACTTGTTGGATTGATTTATTATTTAGTTTGAATTATTCTCATTCTTGAAGAATTGTGAGTTTTCCAATTATATTTGAATATAAGACAATGCAAGCAACATCACGTCTTGTCTAAATAACAATTGGGATAGTCTAAGGACAACATCCTTAAGACTAAAGAAAGTTTTGTTTTTTTAAAAGATTTTGATTTGATGGGTTTTAGTTGTGGTGTATGAATTCCATGCTTATTTTGAAAAGTGTTTGTAGTTTTCTTGGATCATTGGAGTATTTTTGTTTATAAGTTTTTAGTCGAGTATCAATCTTGAGTGTTTGAAAAGTTTTTATTTTATATGTCAACTAATTGTCTGGATGAAGATTCAAGCCTCATTAACATCATATTATTCAGTCATAACAGATATCACTCTTTAAAATAAAAGAACACCAATTATTTATAAACATATCCATTGTTAATGATACATTCATACAACTAATTTTTCAAACAATATTTTTCCCACACAACAAACATTGAATGTTATAAACATGAGATGACAGAAGTATCATCTATATCTGATCTTCAAAGTCGTAATGGACTAAAATTATGAAGAATTATATTTCAAAAGTAGATGAGAGGTCGCTTTGAACTCTTCCTTTTCTTTAAAGTGATGGAGACCCTCATCTTGCTGAAAAATAACACATAAGCTTACCGAGGACCAATGCTGACCCTATAAGCAGAGCAATGGTATATGATCCAACAAATTGGTCGGGATCGACTATCTTGGGCTCTTTTCCAAAGATCATGTCAAATGTACTCGAGAAAGACAACGTAGAATGATCTCTCGAAGTCATCAGAATCAGCAAGTGGTGGGTGATGCGGTGAGTGACCAGCTGCTGCTAATAGTAAATATGCAGTTCAATCTCAATAAAAATAAATTTAGTAAAAATAATTTTATCTTTTAAAATCTCTATGTCTTCAAACCCATAATAATAATGTAAGTATATGTATCACTCAAGTAATAAAGGGCTCTATGGATTCCTAAGTATCAATCCCACTGGGAGTTGGAAATTCTTATGATTATAACGTCAAACACAATATTCAAACTATAAAACTTAAGTATGCAAGACAAATCTAATTTACATTTAATGTGCGGTGAAGGAAATGTAGTTGAAAGATCTAAGTTAACTAAACTAATTGCTAAACTTTAAAATTAAACATATAAAGGCTAAAAAAAATTTTGAAATGAAGAATTCGAATTAAGAAAACATCTGCCCCCTTTACAATCAGTTTATGAAATATGAAGAAATAAAAATCATTTAAAATACATATATAAAATTGAATTGTGCTAAATATGAGTAATCATATTCTTTACCCTCTCAGAGTGCATAAAGAACATTGACTAATCCAGAGTTTGGTCCCTAAATCCGTGGTTAGGTTAAGAGGATATTGCCTCTCACTTCAGAGCTCTCACTTGTCTATCGCCTGAGGGCTAAAAATCTTGCTTTAGTTTCCAAGCAACTGAACCGAATTGGGGATTTTAATCTGTTACCTTAATATATCTAATTTTGTGCCCATTAAAGTATATTTTCTTATTTATTTGCACGTAACCCCATAGGTTACATTCTCACCCATGATTGAATGTGACTCTTACCTTATTGTAGAAAGCATAGACCTTTCAGATCATATGTTACTCAATAAATTTTAACCTTTCAATTGGCTAGATCAAAAAGTAAATGAAGATCAGAGTTTGAATCAACACATTCTATTAACATTTAAAACTTTATAAAATAAAAATAATTCTTCACAAAACCATATCTCATTGTATGGAGAAATATTAATAAGATTACTCAGAATTCATGAGAAGGATACCACAAAACAAAGATTTCATATATAAAAACAAGTTTACAAAACAATATAAGAAAAGAGTATAACTTATCTCAAACTCCTTCATAAGAAAATCTCTAGAAGTTCCCTTTAAGCACATTCTTTCTTTACAATCACACTCAATTCTACTTAGAAGTGTAATGAAGAAGAAATCTCTCACCTTCCTTCTTCTCTTACAACCTTATAAGAAAATCCTTCCGCCAAAACCTTTCTCTCTATGTCACAACCCCCTCTTTTTTTTAGACTTCCCTCCTTCTTAATTAGGGTCCAAAAGGAATTCAAAATTCCCTCCAATTTTTCCCACAAAAGTCACACCTTTTTTGCACCAAGAGATAAGTCCTTTCATCCAAGAGACGTTTCTCTTCATTAGAGAGCCTTCCAAAGTGTCTAGATGCATCGAACCACTCCATGGAACATTTGTTAGGAGCCTTCAAAAACAACACAAAAATACTCACAAACCAACTTACTCCATCTTAGCTCATCTCTGGCACATCTGGTGCTAGTTCGGTGCCAGCCTAATGAAGTCTGCATTGTTCTCTAAATTCTAGTGCTTTTGGCGCTGCTTAATAAAGTTTTGATGTTTTTGGATTTTAGTGCTTCTAGTGCCAATATGGCGCCTCTAGTGCTGCTTCTCTATATAATGGTGCCTCTAGCGGCAGCTCTCAAGAAAATGGTGCCTCTGGAGCCAATATGGCATCTTTGGTGTTAGGATATTGAAGATCTCCCTTTTTGCTCCAAATTTCCTCTTCTTTGTTAATTTTTGCTCCAAATGCCTAAAATTTATATACTTGCAACAAAAATAGGAAAATACCCTTCTTTGAAGTTCAATATCACCAAAATAAGCATAACATGCATACATAAAATAGTACATTATTTTGGCGTATCAAAATCTCCCAAACTTAAATGTTAGTTGTACTCAAGTGACCATTTTACTACATAAAAATATGACTTATGACAAATATCACTTATAACTTCTATAATTTGTTTTAATAAATAAAATAGTTAAGAAAAACTTTTAATAAATTAGGTTAAAACTAGAAGTATAAGAACATATAGTAATCAAGTCTAAGAGTTCTGAATATCCATTCATTTCAAGAAGAATTGTAAAATCATCACAACTTATTCCAACATTAAAGATCAATGCTTCACAAAAATTCCATCCAATACTTAATCACTTATCATTTTAAGGAAATATATAAGGAAATTTACTCAAAATTCATGGAGAAATCACGATAGAGGGAGAAAAGGGATCACCCTGTTGAACTCCTCTGGTAGTAGTGAAAAAGCCATGTGACTTATCATTGAGAAGGATAGAGTGAACATTGTATTGAAGCCGCCTGATGATGAGAGTGCAGAAATCTTGTAGGAAACCTTTAGCCTTAAGAACATCCAGGATGAATTGCTAACTGATGGTGTCATAAGTCTTTTTGAGATCCAACTTGTAAATCATATGTCCTCCTCTACAAGGCTGATCAATACCTAAATACAACTCTTGAGCAAGCAATAAATTATCAGCTATTGACTTACCTTTCACAAATGCAACTTGATTAGGCTTGATGAGATGGGTCTATAGTGGTTCCAGCTACTGCAATAAGTGGTTTTAGGGATAAGAACATAAGTAGAAGAGCTAAAATAATTAGGAAGAGGAGTCGCAAAGAAAAAACTTTGAATAGCAACTATCACATCCCCTTTAATGATTGGCCAAGATTTTTTGTAGAAGGCCGAAGTGAACCCATCAGTGCCAGCAACTCTAGATCTATCAATACTGTTTAAGGCTTCCCAAATTTTAGTTTCTAAAGGAGGAAAGGTAAGTTGGAGGTCTCTAGTGTAGTGCANCTGATCAATACCTAAATACAACTCTTGAGCAAGCAATAAATTATCAGCTATTGACCTACCTTTCACAAATGCAACTTGATTAGGCTTGATGAGATGGATTAAGTGGGGTTGGAACCTGGCAACAATAATTTTGCTGATCAACTTGCTTAAGAGATTGATGAGGCTGATGGGTCTACAGTGGTTCCAGCTACTGTAATAAGTGGTTTTAGGGATAAGAACATAAGTAGAAGAGCTAAAATAATTAGGAAGAGGAGTCACAAAGAAAAAACTTTGAATAACAACTATCACATCCCCTTTAATGATTGGCCAAGATTTTTTCTAGAAGGCCAAAGTGAACCCATCAGGGCCAGCAACTCTAGATCTATCAATACTGTTTAAGGCTTCCCAAATTTTAGTTTCTAAAGGAGGAAAGGTAAGTTGGAGGTCTCTAGTGTAGTGCAGATATTCTTGGAACAACTGCAGATCTAGGAGAATAGATACGTAACGAGGGACTATCAAGATCTCTTTAAATTAGTAACAAAATTATTAGAAATTCCCTCATAATTACTAATCCATATTCCTTTAGTAATTCTGATTCTATGGATAGTGTTGCACTTTCTTCTATACTTTATACAAGCATGATAGTATTTGGTCTTTCTATCACCCCCTAGGTATCTGCTTAGAACAGCCTTTTGCCTTAAGAATTATTCTAACCAATCTGTTGCAAGTAAGAATTTCTCAGTTCTTGCCATAACAGTGGCTTCATCTACTTGACCAGTGACAACCACTTTATATATGCTTAAAATTACAAGAATTTGATACTGCTACTAGAAGATTTAAATTCACGGCAACGGCGCCAAAAACTTGACAACGGTTATAAATATGATAAAGATGTGTATAAAATATTCAATAATTGCAAAGTCACACTTATCAACACAAGTATAAGTATCGCTCAAGTAATACAGGGCTCTAATGAAGTCCTAGATATCGATCCCACAGGGAGTAATATTAGAGGCTACGAACTAAGATTTAAAAAATCAATACTTAATCACAACAATATAGTTCAAATTGCATATTTTTCACTAAGAGGCAATTGAAATAAAAATATAATTTTAATAAACTCTTAATTAACTAATTCTACTAATAAATTTTCTAATGTGAAGTTCAATATATAATAAATCATCCTTCTCCTTGTTAAGAAATTTAAGTGAATGAATAAATTAAATCAGTTCAAATGGTATTGTGCTAAATAGGAGCATACATATTCTTTACCCTTTGGACCAGACATAAAGAACATTGACTAATCCTATGCTTGGTTACTGAATTTGTGGCTAGGCTGGGAGGATACCAACTCTCAATTCAGAGCTCCCCTGTTAACCTCGCCTGAGGGCTAACATTTACACTTCAGCACCCAAACGATATGAGTGAATTGAGGATTTTAGTCTGACACTCTAAAATCTCCAATTCTACGACTGATAATTTATATTTCCCTATTTATTTGCACCCAACTTTCAAGGACTTTGAACTCTCTAAATCTTGGATGTAATGTTCACTTTAGTTGTAAACTCAACATATTTTAACAAATCAAATGGCCATATTGAAAGTAAATTAAGATTGAAGTGAAAAGATTATCACAACTTCTTTAACATTCTCATGGCACAACCAATTCAAATCACCATTTCACAAAATCTCAAGACAAGGAGAAAAATAGAGAAAACTACTCAAAACTCATGGAGAAGATACGACAAAACTTGAAATTTATATATAAAAGCAAAATCATATAAACTTCAATAAGTAAATACCACTTATCTTTAATTCCTCCCCAAGCAAAATCCTCAAAGTTTCTCTGAATCTTTTCTTTTTCTTTACAGCACACAGAATTCTCCTTCAAAGCGGCAAGGAGGAAGAAATCTCTCACTTTCCTTCAACTCTTACAATCTCTTGAAGAATTCCTCACAATAATAACCCTAAATTACACTCTCTACACTCTAATGGACACACGTGGACACCCCCTTTTTTGGCCTCCAAATGTTTCTTTTAAAGTTTTAGAAGAGTTTTCAAGAGTTGCCCAAGCATCCCTTCAAAAATTGTCCACATTCAATGCATCTGTTGAGAGAACCGACGCGCTCACCATCAATGGCCTCGATGGAGACGTCGACAACCTTCTAGAATATTTAATTTTGGACTCTCAGGAAAAACCCACGGTCGACGGCGTCGAGCCCGCGGTCGGCGCCCAAGGAAAAAATTTAACAGTTTGGTCCTTTTTTTGCTCCAATGACCATAAATCAACATACCTGTAACAAAAGATCAAAAAATAACTTTCTTTAAAGTGTCATATCATCAAAAATTAGTGTAAAATAGATATGAGAATCTCAACATATTTTCCTTTGGTCAACCAGCCTCCAAAGCAATTTTCAGGGAGGCCAAGTTCTTTCTCAACCAGATCAACATTATCAAAAACATTTCCAAGGAATTCCAGTTCCAGTGATTATGAGCTTTAACATTAGTTTTCTAGAGATGCTAAGGTTTAATAAGAGAATTTGGATGTTTATAACCCTTCCAATGATCATTAATGAAGTTCAAAAAATAAGGACGATCAATCCACATATTTTGGAATCTAAAAGGTGTAGGACCAAGGGGAGGGCTGACAGTGATAGCGATCAATAAAGGCCTGTGGTTAGAACCTCCTAAGTTGAGATGAAAAATATATGTATGAAGAAAATTCTGAAACAAATAGTCATTAGCTAAGAGTTTGTCTAACCTCTCCTAGATCTACCACCTTCTCCAAGTAAAAAGAGGCCCCTGAAAGCCAAGATCAAACAGATTGGCAGAATGAATGTTATCACAAAATTCAAAAATTCTGTGGAGATTAGGAAGTCTACCACCTCTTTTTTCAAAGATATCAGCTACAGAATTGAAATCTCCCCCCACCAGCCAAGGGGAAGACATGGAAGATCCTATAGCAAGAAGCCAATTCCAGAGATAAATTCTAGCAGGTTTTGAATAACCAACATAGACAATTATAGCAAATTCAGTCTTACTAGCAATATCAAACTAAAAATGAACATATTGAGGATCATTAATGATAATAGAACAAGATACTTCATGTTTCCACAAATTCCATATCTTCTTATTAATATTAGTAGAATGGGAAAAGACAAAAAACTGGGAAATGATTTTATGAGGGTGTTTATGAACCATAGTTCAAGGAGAGCAAGAAACCAAAGTTTATGTTTCCTGTTAAGATGCAGAAGCCTTTTTAAAGAGAAGGGATGGGTCACACCCCTAATATTCCAACATAAGAAATTAATCACGGTGAGAAGGTTCGGATCTCCCCTAGTAATCCCAGTGAGGGAATCTTTTCTTGTAGAATAAGAACTACCTGCTTCAAGGACAAATGTCTCCTCTGGAGGGTCTACCATAACATCCTTGATCCAAAATTACTTTTTTAATTGTAATTAGACTATTGAAACAAATGTTAGCTTTGTAGTTGACAAAATTTTGATCATCAAAATCCACCTTTCTCTTTCCCTTGCTCATTCTTAGTGTCATGATAATCTTAAAAAAATTGATAAAATTCAGATAAATTCCAAAAAATTCCAAAAATCATAATGTGGAATGTTATAAACTTAACTCTACTAAGTAAGAGTTCTTCACCAAAGATTTTCTCAAAATCTTTTAAAAAAATTTCAAAATTTTGGATCTCGGCAATGTAAGATAAATCCTTGGTGAAAATAAAAAATTTTGAGTTCAAAGTGAGGCTCTTACCTAGAGAAAATTAAATATGAACTTTGTTTGCCTTGAAATTGCCTCAAATTCAAGCAATAGTAAGCCCTAGGTGCAAAAATTGGAGGTTGAAGGTGACCAAAAGGTAAAAATGGTATTTTTTTACTGTGCAAATCGCAAATTTTAAGGGGTTTGGGTGGTTTTTGGGTCGAGGGCGCTGTTGGCACCCATGCCCGCGCCAGTGGCCATTTATTTTTTTATTTTCTCATTTTTCAATTTTCTTTCAATTTACTCCAAAGTTTATTTAGTCTTTTTGAACACTAGTTTTCATCTTAAAATAATTCACAAATAACAACAAACTAACTTTTATATATGAAAATACACTTTTTACAAATACATTTTTCTAATCACACTTTCAAATACATAAAACATATTAAATTATAATTCAGCGTCAAAATCAAGCCACAACACTAGAACGCTGACATAAAACTATACACACAATCAAAGTTAATAGAGTTCTAAAGCAAAGTAAAGTAAAGTAAATCAATACAATCACATTAAAAACATAATTACATTAAAGTAGTAGAGAGTCCAACTTCTTCAATTATTCTGCTTCATCTTTACAACTTTCTCCCCCTCTAATATCTCCCATAGACTGGTACTGGACGTACAAATTTTAAAAGGGTCAGTACAAGAATTGATCGGTCGAATTTTCATCAATCCATCCATTTTTCTTGAACATCTGTACCGATCTTGCTTCAATTATTCCAGTACGATCAAAGTTCTTCTTTATCCTCAAATCTAGGTGATCAAAAAAGTTGTTGAGATTTCCTATTGCATTCATAATACCCTGAAGTTCTCTTTCTATTTTCTTCATTTTCTTCTCCAAAGTTATTGAATTTCCAACTGTTTGTGGTAATAATGGTGTTTAAGCATGTGATGGATGATCCAAAATAATATCTAATGCTTCATTTCCATTCTCAGAATAATTGTCATCAATAGAAATCATGCGCTCCCAAGGTAATAATATGTTCTCTCAAATTTCATATGGCACTTGAGATTGACTACAAAGTAAGAAAATTGTAGAAGGATGTTCCAGTCCATATATTGTCCCATTCATAATAATACCCATAATAAATTTGAAAATAATTAATCCCACATCAGTGGGCTTTTCCATTTGAATTCAATAGTTTAAAATAGCACCTTCTCTTGTAACTCTACTACTCTTCATGGTAGGGAGTAATTTTGTAGATATGAAGAAATGTCATTGCTTTGATATTGTATTAAGCATTGAAGCAGAGAAATTAACGTATCTCTCATCTCTGATATCCCAATTATTGATTTCATCCGTTAGAATGTTATATACTTCTTGCATCATATCTCTCGTTAGGATAAAATTTATATAATGACAGATTTGAACGTTTTATATCATATACAAATCATTAATTCAAGCCGAAGTAAATGGTACAACCTTATCTTGAATGAAGACGACTCCTTGGGTAATTCCATGTAAATTAGCATAGAATTTCTTTACCACTGGTACAAAAATTGCAGTGTTAGTGTAGCATAGAATTTCTTAATGTCTCTGTACAATGATTTTCTCAATTTGTGAACTTAGATTACTCAATCCTTGATTGATAAAGCCTCTCTCCTTGATAAGTCTCTTTTTTGTAATGACTTTGTCATTTAATCTCTGCACATCAAAGTTGATAAACATTCTTCTATTGAAAACTCCATACTTTGAAGTATTTCTGGAATTTGGATGCCATGGAATTCTAAATTTGGAAGATTTTGGTCATTCAAGGCAGTTTTCAGGTCTTTAAAAACACCTCTCGACGGTTATTTAGGAGCGCAATAACGCCAAAGTTCGCCACATTCACACTGAACCCATGAAACTGCTAGGGATGCTATCGACACTCCCGATGGCGCTGTCGGCGCCATAGTCCATATAGACGGGCGCCGTCGGTGCCAAAGGCCAAAATCATGTCTTTTATTTTTTTTTGTTCAATTTTCTTCCAAATTTTTTCTCCAATTTCAATATTTATCTTAATTTATGATATATTAAATTGTGTAGGTTTCAAAAATAATATTATTTCTTAAAAACACTTATTAAACTAAATAGTAATATACAGATATATATATATATATATATATATATATATATATATATATATATATATATAGAATTATATATTTGCCTCCTACAAAGCGCTTAGTTTAACGTCGTTAGCCCGACGTACCATTGTTTAATCAGGATGACTTAACATCAAAAATTATTTAAATTGTGGCATGTGTCCTTCATAATAATGTTTCAATCGATGTCCATTAACTTTAAATATCTTTCCAGTTTTACGATCTTTAATAACAATAGTTCCATAATGATAGACTTTAATCACTTTAAATGGTCCTAACCATCTGGATTTCAGTTTTTCTGGAAATTATCTCAATCTTGTATTATATAATACAACTTCTTGTCCATGTTCAAACTTTTTTTAATAACCTTTCGATCATATCATATTTTCATTTTCTCTTTATAGATTTTTGCATTATCATATGCTTCATTTATAATATCCTCAAGTTCATTTAGTTGCATTAATCTTTTATCACTAGTATCTTTTATATTAGAATTAAATTCCTTAATAGCCTTAAATGCTTCATGCTCCAATTTTACTGGTAAGTGGCATGTTTTTCCAAAAATAAGTCTATATGGGGACATTCCTATAAGAGTTTTATAAGCAGTTTTGTATGCCCATAACACAGTATCTAATCTTGTAGACCAATCCAATTTTATGGATTTACATCTTTTTCTAAAATTCATTTTATTTCACGGTTTGATATCTCTGCTAGATCACTAGTCTGAGGATGATAAGCCGTAGAGAATCTATGCATAATATCATATTTTTAAATCAATTTCTCGATTCTTTATTCCTAAAATGGGATCCTCCATCTGTAATAATTACTCTTAGCATTCCATATCTTGTAAAAATATTTTTATTTAAAAATTTAGAAACACTTCGAGCATCAAATTTAGGTACAACAATAACTTCAATCCATCTGGACATATAATCAACAAAAAGTAATATATATAAATTTCCAAATAAAGAAAAAAATGGTCCCATAAAATCTAATCCAAAAACATAAAAAACTTCAACTTCCAATTCTTTTATAAATATATCCTACTCGCTGACATCAATCGCATGTTTTAAAATATTCATTAACATCTCTAAAAAGAGTAGGCCAATAAAATTCAGCTTGCAAAATTTTATATGCAGTTCTATTTGTTCTAAAATGTCCTCCAAATTCAGAATCATGACATCTTTCAATTATTTGTTGAGTTTCTTCATAAGGCACACACCTTCTATTAATTAGATCTTTACATTGTTTATATAAATATGGGTCATCCCAAAAATAGAATTTTGAATCATATATAATATTCTTTAATTATTGATTCTTAATATATGGTGGTAAAATATCACTTACGATATAATTTACTATATTGGCATACCACGGTATATTTATTTCATCAATATAATATAATCATCAGGGAAATTTTCTAAAATTTCATTTGCAAAATTGGTTAATATTTCTTTTCCTAGTCTAGAAAAATGATCAGTTATTTGATTATCCTTTCCCTTTCTATCAATTACAATAAATTAAGACCCTTGCAATAGAATTATCCATCTAATTAATCTTGGTTAAACATCCTTCTTTTGCATGAAGTATTTGATAGCAGAATGATCTGTATGCACTATACATTTTGTTCCAATCAAGTAAGGTCTAAATTTATCAAAGGCATAAACAATAGCCTACAACTCTCTTTCAGTAGTAGTGTAATTAATTTTAACATTATTTAGAGTTTTACAGCATAATATATTACTTTCAAAACTTTTCTGTGTCTTTGTCCTAAAATAGCTCCAATAGCGTAATTACTAGCATCACACATTTTTTCCAATGGTTTCTCCCAATCAAGTGGAACTATTATAGGTACAGTGATTAATTTTTCTTTTAACAGCTCAAATGCTTTTATGCATTCCTCATTAAAATCAAATTTTGTATCTTTTTCTAAAAGTTGGCATGATGGCTTAGTTACTTTTGAAAAAAAAAATTTATAACACCTGTAGAAACCAGCATATCCTAGAAAACTTCTTACCTCTTACTGTAGTAGGAGATGATAATTTTTCAATAACTTGAATTTTTGCAAGAGCTACTTCCATTCCTTTTTCAGAAATTTTATGCCTAAGTACAATTCCTCATGCAACCATAAATTGACATTTTTTCCAATTTAGTATTAGGTTGATTTTTTTACATAATTCAAGAATTTTTTCTAAGTTATTTAAACATAATTCAAATGAAGTTATGATAGATTGAGGCGCTAATGAATTTAACCAAGCTTTAGCTTTATCCCTTAATGAAAAAGAAAAAAATCTAAGCCTAACAACACCATTAGACACTTCATCATATTTAAAAGTAGCACATATTTTAAGAAAACTAGCAAGATGGAAGTTAGGATCTTCAGTAGGTGTTCCTCCAAACTGATTATTTTGTATCATTTGGATAATAGCAGTTTAAGCTAAAATGTATTAGCAGTAACGTCAGGATTTTGAATAGTTAAGTGAAGTTCATCCGTTGTCGGATTAACATAATCTTTTAATGGTCTTTGTCGATTTTCATTTATTTGATTATCTAAGTTATTCTTGATTTCATTTAAATGTTAAATTTCTTTTTATTATTTTCAATTTTTTCTAATAGTACGTTCTAATTCCAAACCGTAAGGTACTAAACCTTCAGATCAAATATTTCACATAAACAAATATAATAAGCAAAGAAAATTTTCTTAAAATACTCTTAAATATATATAGTTATATATTTTTTGAGTTTTTGATTTTATATATATTTTTTATTTTTTATTTTTTATCTCTAAACTTCCTAATTTACCAAATCTATTTAATTTACATTTACCTTCCTTAGCAACGGTGCCAAACACTTGGTCCCATAAAATATAATTTTTTAAAATTTCCAAAATTACTCTGCTCTACAACGGTACCAAAAACTTGATGTGGTATTTTATGAATAATAGCGTTAAGCACTTAATGTTGGGATTCTACGCAAGTATATGTATCATTATCAAGTAATATAAGAATTTTTATTTATGCCCCAAATGTTGATCCCACGAGGAAGGTTTAAATTTGAAATGATAAATTAATTAGAAAATTTACGGAAATAAAACAAAATTACTGTCACTAATTTCAAATATTTGAGATACTATTAGAACTAAATTATTAACTACTAATAAAATTTAAATGTAAAGTTTAAAATAGTAACTACTAAACAATGTTTATGTGATGAAGTTTTCTACTATGAAAAAAAACCTTCCCAACAAAAAGAAGTTTTTAGTGAAATGAGATGAAATAAATGATTTAAATATGCAGTGTGTTAAATAGGAGCAATTTTAATTCTCCGCTGATTCAGTGTTATAAAAAAATCATTGACTAATCTCAGGTTTAGTCCCTAAATTCGTGCCTAGGCCAGGAGGATAGTGGCTCTCACTCCAGAGCTCCCACTTCCCTTCCCCTGAAGGCTAACTCTCGCTTTAGTTCTTAAACACTAAGATTGAATTGGGGACTTTAGTCTGTCACCCTAAAAATCTCTAATTATACACCCAATAATGTATATCTCTCCATTTATTTGCACTTAATTCCATGAACAAAACACTCCTCCATGGAATTAAATGTGATTCTCACTCTATTGTAGAACTCATACTCCATTTTCTGGATTATATGTTTCACAACATATTTTAATAATTCAATTGGCTAGATAGAAAGGTAAATTAAGAACGGAGTTGAAAAACCATCATAATTTATTTTTTATTTTAACATTGACGCATCCAAATTATCTCTTCATTTCACCATATCTCAAAGTATGGAGAAAGATAAAAGAAACTACTTAGACTTCATGAGAAAGATACAACAAAACACAAATTTCATATATAAAAGAAAGTTCATGCAATAATAATAAACAAACAACACTTATCTGAAACTCTTTCTCAAAGTAAATCCCTTATAGCCTGCCTCCCTAGAAAAAAATAGGAAGAAGACATCTCTCACTTCTCTTCCTTTCACTCTTAGAGAAGAAATCACACTTAAACTCACCACAAAAACTCAAAAATATAAAGAAAATAAATTACTAATGGTATGGAATGGTGTGGATGAAAGTGGAAAGCGCTTGAAGGTTGTAAAGGGGCGCGATGGAGAGCCTTTTCTGATCAATTTCGGCTCTAGATAGAGCCTAAGGTCGGTTTTCCAATAGCTGCATCAAAAAACTCTTCAAAAAGTGTCCAAATCCATCAAATCTTCTAGAAATAGGGTCTGCACCGACACTGGCACCGTCTTCTAGATAGAGCCTAGGGTCGGTTTTCCAATAGCTGAATCAATTTATGAAGCATGGAAAAGATTTAAAGATCTCCTTAGAAAACACCATGCATTTTTGGATTGGTTAATAATTCAAACTTTTAATAATGGATTGGTTGCATCTCTTATAATGATAATTGATGTTGTTGCTGATGGATCATTAATGTCAGAACCATTTGATGAAGCATATTTTTAATTGAATTGATGGCTACTAAAATTTTCAATGGACCTCTTAAAAGGTAAATCCTAAAGGAGCAGCCATGACTCATAATTCTGATGCAATTTCTATGTTAGCTGCAAAAATAGCTGTTATATTGAAGAAGATAGATCAATATGGAATGAATTATTCTCAGACATCACATGTGCTTGAGGAAAATTCATTGGGACAAATGATAGAATCACAATCTTCTTATGAGACCTTAAATGCAATATATAATTGTTCTAATAATCTATGTCAGTTATTATAATCTCGGTTGGAAGAATTATCCAAATTTTTGTTGGAGTAATAATAATTTTAATGCTGCAAATCCGTAATGGGGAAACAACGCTATGAACCCATTGAGAAACTCCAAAAATCAAGGAAATCCATCTTATAAACCTTATTATCCTCAAGGATTTAATTATTTCTAGAGTAAAGAGAAAATTTGTTAATGGAAGAGATGATATTGCAAATGGGGAGTCAATTACAAAGTCAATGAGCTGCAATTAGAAACATGAAAAATCAATTGGGATGTATTGCTACCGCACTTAGCAATAGACCTCCAAGAACTTTGCCTAGTATATTGAAGTAAAACCTAAAGATCATAATAAAGAGCAAATTAAGGATATTCAACTTAGAAGTGAAAAAGAATTATAAAACAGAGTTCAAAAAGAAGTGGAAGTTGAAGTTGAAAAAGATGAGGTAGAAAATGAAAAATTTGGTGAAAATTTTAATTATAAGTCAGAATATCCTATTAAACCAATGAAAATTACTGTAGAAAGACCACCACCTCCATTTCCGCAAATATTTAAGTAGAAAAATAGAGATAACCAATTTTCAAAATTTTTAAAAATATTAAGGAAGTTAACGATTAACATTCCATTTGTTGAAGATTTGGAACAAATGTCAAACTATGTGAAGTTCATGAAGGATATACTTAATAATAAAAGGAAGTTTGTAGATACCGAGACGGTTGCACTCAGTGAAGAATGTAGCACTATAATTCAGAAAAAAGCTTCATGAAAAACTCAAAAATCCTGGAAGTCTTACAATTCTTTGTGCTATTGGCGAAAGATTTTTTGGAAAAGCTTTATGTGATTTAGGAACCAGTATTCATCTTATGCCGTTATTAATTTTCAGAAGGTTGGGCTTAGGAGATATTTCACTTACGATTGTAACACCTCAGTTAGTTGATCGTTCGATTACATATCCTAAAAGAGTTATAGAAGATGTTTTGGTAAAAGTTGATAAATTTATCTTTCCTGTGAACTTTATTGTACTAGATATGGAGGAATATAAAGAAATTCCTATCATTTTAGGAAGACCATTCTTGGTCACTAGAAGAGCTTTGATAGATGTGCATAAAGGATAGCTAACTATAAGAGTTACTGATCAATAAGTTACATTTAATATTACAAAATCAAAAAGAAACCCTACAAAAGAGCAAGAGATTGAATGCTTCAAAATGGATATTAATGAATATCTAAGCCATGAATATTTTAAAAAGACATTTGAAAGAGAATTTGAAAAGTAATATATGGAATATCAAGATGAGGATAAAACTCAAGATGAATCTATGGAAGTGAATAAAGAAGATTTGGATTTTGTTCATGAAAAATTTGAAATGTTAGATCCTACAGAAAGTAATAAGAATCTGATGTCATCTATTGAGAAAACTCCTGAACTAGAACTAAAAACACTTCCTACACATTTGAAGCATGCATTCTTAAGAGATTTATCTACAGTACCTATTATAGTACCCTCAGAATTAACAGATGAGTAAGAACAATAGTTATTGCAAACTTTGAGAAGATTTAAAAAAGCCTTTGGATGGACATTAGCTGATATTAAAGGAATAAGTCTTTCAATTTGTATGCATAGAATTTTTTTGGAAGATCAAAATGAACCAAGAGCTGATCCTAAAAAAAGATTAAATCCTATGATGAAAGAAGTTGTTAAGAAAAAAAATTTTAAAATGGTTCGATGTTGGAATAATATATCATATTTCAGATAATGCTAGGGTAAGTCCAATTCACTATGTTTCAAAGAAAGGAAGTGTGACTGTGGTGTCAAATGAGAATAATGAATTAATACCAACAAGATAAGTCACTGGATGACAAATCTGCATAGACTATAGAAAATTAAATTCTGCCACCAGGAAGGATCATTTTCCATTACCTTTTTTGGATCAGATATTGGATAGGTTGGCTGGGCATAGATATTTTTGTTTTCTAGATGGATATATTGGTTATCACAAAATACCTATAGCTCTAGAGGATCAAAAGAAAAAAACATTTACTAGTCCTTATGGAACTTTTACTTTTTGGCAAATGCCTTTTGGATTATGTAATGCGCCTGCAAAATTTCAAAGATGTATGTTGTCAATTTTCAGTGATTTAATTGAAGAAGGGATTGATGTCTTTATGGATGATATTTGTGTGTTTGAAACTTCATTTGAAATATGCCTACATCATTTAGAGTAAGTTCTTGAACGATGTGAAAAGACTAATCTTATATTGAACTCGAAAAATTTTCAATTTATAGTTGCAGTAGAAATTGTGCTTGGGCATTAAATTTCAGAAAATGACATAAAAGTAGATCCTACGAAAATTCAGGTTATATCAAACTTACCTCTGCCTACTAATGTAAGAGGAGTTCAGAGTTTTTTAGGACATGCTGTATTTTACTGGCGATAAATTAAAGATTTTTCAAAAATTACTAAACCTTTATGCCAACTTCAGGAAAAAGATATAAAATTTGATTTCAACCAAGATGTCTTCAAGCCTTTGAAATTTTAAAAGAAAAATTGATCACTGCTCCTATAATTGTTTCACCTGATTAGGAGAAACTTTTTGATTTAATGTATGATGCTAGTGATTATGCAATTGGAGTTGTATTAGGATAGAGATATGATTAGATTTTTAAAGTTATATACTATGCTAGTAAGACTCTTAATGATGCCTAGATTAACCAAACCACCACTGAAAGAGATTTGTTAGCCATTGTGTATGCTTTTGATAAGGTTAGGTATATAATTGGAGCTAAATTTTTTGTGCATACTGACCATTCGGCTATTGAATATTTGATGCAAAAGAAAGATGCGAAACCATGATTAATTAGATGGGTACTTCTGATGCAAGAATTTGATTTTGTAATAGTCAATAGGAAAGATATTGATATTCAAATTGTTGATTATCTATCTAGGCTAGAACAAGAAGAAACACTTGACATGAAAAAGAAATTAATGAAAATTTTCCTGATGAACAACTTTATACTGTAAAAAGATGGGAAATATCTTGGTATGTTGATATTGTAAATTATATTGTTAGTGGTATTTTATCATATGAATTAAAAAAATAATAGGAAAAGAAATTCATTCATGATGCAAAGTCTTATTTTTTGGATGACCCATATTTATATTAACAATACAAATATTTAGTAATCAGAAGATTTGTGCCTTACAAAGAAATTCAAAAAAATATTCAGAAATGACATGATTCTGAATTTGTACGACGATTTGGGACTGATATAATTGTTCATAAAATTTTGTAATCTGGAATTTATTGATCTACTCTATTTAGAGATGTTAATATATATATATATATATATATATATAAACATGTGATTGGTGTCAGAGAGTAGATATTTTTTCAAATAGAGATGAAATTCCTCTAAATTTTAATTTGGAAACTAAATTTTTTATGCATGGGGATTGGATTTTATGGGACCGTTTATACCTTCATTCAGAAATATATATATATATATATATATATATATATATATATATATATATATATATATATATATATATATATATATATATATATATATATATATATATATATATAATTTTTAGGAAGACTAGTCACTTGCAAGTAAAATTAGAGCATAAAGCTTTTTTAGGCTATTAAGGAATTCAATTTCAATTTGAGAGGCACTAGTGAGAAAATATTATTGCAATTGAATTAGCTTAAGAAATTAGGAATGAATCTTACGATAATGCTCGAATTTATAAGGAAAGAATGAAAGAATGGCATGATAGGAAGATAATAAAAAATGAATTTGAACCTGGACACAATGTTTTATTATACAATACAAGATTGAAATTATTTTCTAAAAAATAGAAGTCTAGGTGGAAATGGTCATGCAAAGTTGTAAAAGTCTATCCCTATGGAGCTGTTAATATTGAAGATCCTAAGACTGTAAGAATATTTTAAGTAAATTGGCACAGATTGAAACCATATTTTGATGGTTAAAGAACAATTTTTAAAGAAACTATAATATTCGGTCACCCAGAATAAAGACTGGGAATGTCGGGCTGATGAAACTTAACCAAGCGCTTTGTGGAAGGCAACCCATACATATCATTATTTATTTTGATTTTTGAGTTTTTGTTTGAAATATTTTACATATAATTATATTTGTGTTTTTATAGAGTTTGTGTATTTAAGAAAATAATTTTAAAAAAACTTTATTTACCTAATTTTATTGAAGAAATGAAAATTTTTTTATAGAAATCGAAAATGCAAATTTTTGGAATTGACGCTTGATGCACCGAATTCCTGAGAGCTGGCGCATGATGCGCCGCGATGACGAAAATGAGTTTAAACATTTCAAAAGGCATTTTTTGGCAGGTTCTTCTCTTTGTAACTCCCAATAATCCTAAGTCCATTTTAAGGGGGAGAACGAGGGAGGAGTGATTAGATTTCAATTCCAATGGCGTCCCACTCTAAAAATTCTGCTAGATTTGGTATTTTCAACTGGAGAAAGTTTGACAATTTTGATGCACATAAGTTGCATGATCCTGCTCTAGTGAAGAAGAGGCTAATCAAAGAAAGGGAGTTTTTGAATCACGGATTCAAACACTGAATACTCGAGTTGAAGAGATTATTGTGCAGAGACATTGAGAAGTGCTTTATTACACTACTGTTGCCATAGTCATCCCTATGGTGAAAGAGTTTTATGCAAATATACATGGAATCAACCAAGGAATTATCTATGTGTGAGGCAGGTTTATGCAATTCACTCCTTCAACAATAAACGAGATGTTTATGATTGAAAATGCGCCTATCTGCCATTACACAAATTTTACCCCTACGAGAGATGAAATGAATGAACTTGATCGGTACCGTATGGATGAATATGGAAATTGGGAGGATAGAGATAATGGGAATGTAAGTGTTTTGTCATCATTGTTAAATCCTATTTCTAAGGCATGTCACTTCTTTATTACATTGAAATTACTACCTACTATGAAAATCAGTAAGGTAACCAAAGAGAGTGTTATTTTAAATTACTGTATTCAAACAAAAAAACTTATTGATATTGGAGCAATCATTGTGAAATCAATTTTGGGTTTGATTGTGAATGGGTCTGCAACCTAACTTGGACATCCATCCACTATTTTCCTACCATGCAGTCAATCGCAAGTACCTTACGAAAGTTGGGAAAAAAGTGCTTCTTCCTTAGAAGCCGATGGATCCAAAAGTCTATTGTAATTGTATTGGAAGGCGAGATGAGAAAGATATGAATGTACTAATAGATCAGGGATCCCAGAATTTATCACCTATTTAGCCTTACTTCAGTTCTAATGCACTGTTAAAAAGGGTTAAGAAGTTAGAAAAAGAGGTACAAAATCTTATGCATGTAATTAGGAATATTTCTAAAATGTTGGATCACTTAGATTAGAGTCTTAAATAATATTTTGAGCATATTGGTCGTATTGAAGATGGCTTGGTACATATGTTTAAGAAACATGCTTGGATTGGGTTACTTTCCTTTTTAAACATATGTCCCAAGCCACTGTTTCTTTATTGAATCTTTTACAACTGATGAGTTTCTTAGATTGAAGATGGCTTGGTATATATGTTCCACCGTGGCTTGGTACATATGTTTAAAAAGGAACTCCGGGATATTTTGAGCATATTGGTCGTATTGAAGATGGCTTGGTACATGTGTTCCACTGATGAGTTTCTTTATTGAATCTTCTACAAATTGTATATGCACTATCAATCGATGAGAGATATCCAGGAGGACGAGAGTGAAGAAGATGTTTGAACTTAATCTATGCACGGAACATTTTATTTTCTACTTCTTGTTTTAGCTGTTCAATGTGTTGGATTGCATTTACTTTTATTGTTGAACTATATTGATGTTTGTATTAGAATTTTGATGTTTAGATTTCAGAGTTAGGATGTTTTGCTTTGCTTTATACACTGAAATAGATGTCTTTTGGCTTGATAAATGTTAGTTTATAATAGTGTGAATTATATATATGTAATTGAGTTTTGTGTTGTTTATGAAAGAAGGATATTAGAGTAATGTTTAATTATTTTTATAACGGTTCATTTGAGTTAATTAGAGGTATACATAAGGCAGTACAAAGCAGATTTTCAAAAAAAATGAAATCTGGAAAAATTAAGACGTTGGCTCATGATGCGCCAGATTTGGCGTATGATTCACCAAATTCTTGAGAACGCCATATTGCTTAAAAAACTGCAAAATTGCATAGTAAAACTCCATTTTTACTACTTGGGTTGTCTCCTAGCTCTAAACCTTGATCTAGGGCTTCTCATTAAGCACGATAGAGAAGATTTTGGAGGCTAAAAATCGTAGATTTCATATTCTCTTGGTAAGAGCTTCATTTTAACTTAGAAATTTTTTATTTTCACCATGGATTTTTGCTACATTATGGAAATCCAAAAATTGAGATTTTTTTATTAAATAGTTTGAAAAAAAATCATGGTAAAAATTTCTTACCAAATAGTCTTACTTGGGGAGTTAGAGATTTTATTTTGTAATTTATTTGGAATTTATTTGGATTTTGGTAGAATTTCAAATGGCTCCACGAGTAAAGAGAGGAAGGACAGATGATTTTGATGCAAAAAGATTTGTTAATTTGAAGGCCCAACACAGTTATAACACTCAAATCAAATTGAGAAGATTGATCCAGCAACGCGCATTTGCTAACCTGGGTGGTGAGATTGAGAGGTTGATTCTTGCCGTAAATTGGAAACAATTTTGCTACTTCACAATAGTAGCATTTGTCCTAATGATTCAGGATTTTTATGCCAACTTGAGATTTACTAATGACGATCACATTCTCATGACAGATAAGCAAGTTGAATTTACTGCCAAAAGTATCAATGCTTTTTATGGGCTGAGTAAGTATTTTTTGATAAATATGCTACATTTGTGATGATTGATTCATCACTGGATAAAGTGATTGCCTTCCTGATTGATGGAAGAGGAGAATGGAGGATTAAAATAACAAGATAGTTAACTTCTCTGCTTCCATGTTGATCAGTCAGTCAAAGGTATAACACAACTTCATTTCTACTAGATTACTACCAACAAATCATCTCGTCGATGTAACGAAGGATAGAGCTGTATTGAACTATTTCATTTAGAATATGAAAGAAATATATGTTGGTGCTCTTATAGTTCATCATGCATGGAGCATAGCTAAGAGCTCTATAGCTAGTGGTTTGGGTTACCCTGCCCGAGTTTTCACTCTTTGTGAACAATCAAGAGTAGAATCCAATAGAAATGAAGAAAGATTAAAGCAACAAAAATCCTATTGGGAAGCATATGATTCAGAGAGTTGAATCATTTGTTGAATCTAGAGTTAGTAGAAGTGATAGACCCTCTACATCAGCTGTAGGGGCATCTACTTCTCGCCCTGCATCATTAAAAAACATTATGGACCAACTTATGAGTCAACAATTGGATATAATAACTATTCAAAATCATATTGAAGAGATTCGGCCAAGAAATGCTTATAATGATGATGATCAGCAGAGGAAAGTTCAGCATGATATAGCTTTTGAGGATGCTATGGTGAGGTATCTTAGTGGTGAATACAATGTAGAATTTTCTACTTGCCCCAGCTTTACTCCATATGCTCCTATTCATGATTAAGAAGAAGAAGAAGAGGAAGAAGATGATGATGATGAGGAAGGCGATGAAGATTGATACTTTCTGGAGTTAGTTTATTTGTTTTGTTTAGTTGTTGTTTGGATTTTATTTGGTTGGCATTTGAAATTGTAGTAGTAAAAAAATTTATTTTTGTGTTGTGAACTTAAAATTGTAATAGTAACAGTAGATTTTTACTTTTTCTTCATTTTTAGTATTTTCAGTTATTGTTTCTGTTTTTAAATCTCAACAAATTCTAAGAAATATATTATGTCTCATTTAATTCTTTAAAGTCTGTGTGTGTTTTAAATTTAGTGTCTGCAGTATACCAAAGCCCAGTTTTATAGTCAAAAACCCTATACATATTAGTTTTTATTTTCATGTGTTTACAGTTTTCTTTCATCAACTAAATTTTATACTAGAACATTTTAAAATATCTGAAAACGTAAGTTTTGGGGGAAGAAAATTTTCTCTTAAGAAGAAGTAAACTAAATTTTATTTGTCCTTATGTAATAATATTTTTAAAATTAATTAAAAGTTTTTAATATTGAAGGTCAATTCTAATGGTAAAGATATTTGGTATGATAAGATAAGACTTTTTTTTATTTAAAGTAAAGGAAATTGTATTGTTGAAGTATTAAGAATTTTTTAGATTCATGTAAGAAGAAAATAAGAGACTTTATGAAAATCATAAACTAATATGAACTTATAAAGTGAAGAAAGGTATAGAGTTTTGACTTTAAGAAGAGGATAGTGAAGTTCAAAATTATTAAAGGCTATCCAGATATAGTAATACTCACTTGAAAAAGAAAAAAAAAAGAAATGATTGATAAGATCCTAAGAGAAAAAAAAATGAAAAGAAAAATAAGTAAGGAGAAGCTTGAGGAAATGACAAATCAAAAATTGGCTCCACTTGAATCAACTTAAGGAAAAAGCTTTATTACATTTTCTAAACTTATATTGGATTATTAGTGGCATTATTAGTAAAGCTTTTCTGAAGTTTTTTTTCTTATGAATATTCTAAACATCCTTGATATGACAAATTGCAATTCTTCTTAAAATAAATAGAGATTCAGAAATCTTAAAATTGAGTACTACGTACTCTTAGACTTAGAATTTGAATCTAAGTTTTTAAAGGGTTTTTTATTATTTTATTTATTGAACTAAAGTATAAAAGTTATAAGTTAGTCTCTACCCCAAGTCATACGCTTTTATGTAGTAAAAGTGTCACTTGAGTACAAGTAACATTTAAGTTTGGGGGATTTGATACACCAAAATAACATGTTGTTTTAAGTAAATATTTTATGCTTATTTTTGGTGATATTGCACTTTAAAGAGGGGTATTTTCATATTTTTGTTGCAGGTATATCAATTTTAGCCATTTGGAGCAAAAGTAGCAAAGAAGATAAAATTTGGAGCCAAAACAACGAAGTTTGGAATTCTGGCGCATGATGCGCCAGATGCGGAAAAACCCAGAATATTGCGGCCTTCAGTAAACTGGTGCATGATGTGTCATATTGGTGCCATATCGGTGCCAAATTTGCCATTTGACAGAGATTTGGAGGATGTTGTGCCAGATTTGTAGCCAAATGCATTGTGGAAGACATTTTGCGAATTAAGGCGGTTTGAGATGAATTTTGCGTGAATTTTCAAAGTGGATCAATGGACGTGTCTTTTGAATTCAAAAGATTTAACTTTTGGATAGAATTTTGGAGAGAATTTTGAATTCTTTTTGGAGGGAGGCAGCCTTTAATAAAAAAGAAGGAAGTCTAAGGCTTGAAGAGTAGAGGAGTTTGGGGCATGAGCTGTGTGGCGTGAAGAAGGAGAGTTAGAGAGAGAGAGAGAAAGAAATTCAAGGGCTTGGAGATTTTCTTCAAGGTTTCTAAGAGGAGAGGGAATATGAGAGATTTCTTCTTCATTACACTTCTAAGAGAAAATTGAGAGTGCTTGTAAATAGAGAAAGGCTTCGAGAGAGCTCCTAGGAGTTGGCTTGAGAAAGATTGTGAGGTAAGTTGTGTCTTTTATTTAATTGGTTTTGTAAACTTATTTTTATATATGAAATCTGTATTTTGTCGTATCTTTCTCATGAATTCTGAATAGTCTTCTTTATTCTTCTTGCTAATTTAAGATATGGTTTTGTGAAGAAATGATTTTGTTTTATATTGTTTTAATTGTCAATAATTTGTGATCATTTGAACTCCAATTATCATTTACTTTTTGATCTGGCCAATTTAAATTTTAAAATGTGTTGAGAAACATATGTTCTGAAAGGTCTATGATTTCTATAACATGGGGAGAATCACATCTGATTTCATTGGAGAGTATTTCATCCATGAAATTGATTACAAATAAATATAGAAATATACTTTGTTGGATGTAGAATTTGAGATTTCAAGGTGACAGATTAAAATCTTTAATTTGGTCCAGTTATTGGATACTGATGCAAGATTGTTAGCCCTAAGGGGAGATAGTAGTGGGAGCTCTGGAGTGGCAGCCAATATCCTCCTAGCCTAACCACGGAATTAGAGACCAAACTCTAGATTAGTCAATGTTATTTATGCACTCGGAAGAGCATAAAGAATAGGATTGCTCCTATTTGGCACAAAATAATTTTTACATATATTTTCAAATGATTTTAATTTCCTTACAAACCATATACTCATTCTAAAGGGAAATGATGCTTTGTTAAATTTTAACTTTCCATCACAATATCTTAGTTTTAATTTTTGTAATTTTACTTTTGAAAGTTTAACATTTAGTTTAGTTAACTTTGTCTTTCAACTGCATTTTAATTAACTTTCACTTGTTACTTAATATTCAAACTTAGCACTTTAATTTTTGTATCTTTAAAAATATTACTTTACATTATAGTCTTAGGAACTTATTTATAGACATTTCGAACTTCGTTGTGGGATCAATATCTAGGACTCTATTAGAGCCCTTTATTACTTTAGTGATTTGTATACTTGCATTATTTTTAAAGGAGATTTTGGCAGTTTAAAGACTATTAAAAGATAAAACTATTTTAATTGAGGTTATTTTGTTGGTATTAATTTGAATACTTGTTGTTGTATCTGTCATTTGTATTTTGTAATATTGAAAGATATTTGCAAACGCAACACATTAAATCCACCCACATCAATACACATGATCAATTTTGTTCAAATCAAAATCAAATTTATTTGAAATACATTTGAGAAAAAATAAATTTTAAGTTTTTAGAAAATTTTTCATCCCTTCCCCAAACTTAATTTTTTAATGGAAAAAAACAATTTAGCATCACATATAAGTATTGACAGGAATGAAAACTAAAACTAACATGCTAGCAGGAATTTTTACATACTAAATATGCAAGTACAAAAATTAAAAAAAAGTGTAAAGAATTAAATTGATGAAGTTTTAATATAGTTAACATATAGAGATTCATTGGACTTCTATGCACTGGAGTATAACGTAAAAGAAAACAAACACACTAACAAACATTCACAACTGCAACATAAAGAAAAATATCTGATAGTAAATTTAAAATTCAAAACATGTAACTTTTAAGTGATAAGTTAGATATATTTTAAACCTTCCTAAAATCCAGAATTAAGTTCAGCACAAACTAACTAAATACACTAAAAAATACAGTTAACACAATTACTACCACAAAAACATAATAACTACTCATAAAGACTTAAATACATCACAATAGTGTCTAATGAAACAAAACATAACAAAAACTAACAGTCTCAACAAATACATCTCTAAACACAACAAAAATAAGTACAAAATACCTACACCATCAACAGTTCACAAAAATACATAAACTAATAATCAAACAAAACTATAAATCCAGTTTAACCATCCTCGTCCTCTGCATCACTCTCATCTCTATGATAAGGAGTTACAGGCTCATATGATGGATATCTTAGATATTGAGGAAATACTACATCTTGGTTACCTCTCAAGAGGTTTTCCATAGGTAAGTTGTATTCTCCCTCATGATCACTACGTCTTTTCATGTATCCATCCATATGCTCGACAAGATTTTCTAAATTTAATATCTTATCCAAGGTGTAGTTAACATTATCCAAAATTCTTTGCAATTGTTGTGACTGAGAATCAGATCCAGAAGTCTAACCCTGAGATGTAGAAGCTCGTGAGGTAGAAGCTCAAGATGCAAAAGTGGCAGAACTACTATAAAATCCTCCCTCCAGCCAAAATTGGAATAATGTGAATAAAATTTCACATTCACACTATTGATGGGCTTAAGAGGTTGCAAGAAATGATTTTTAGTTTTGATAAAGAGTGCCTAAAACTTTTAAATTATTAAAGGAAAAAATTAGTCACTGCACCAATTATAGTTTCACCAGAATCGGAAAAACCTTTTGAATTAATGAGTGATGTTAGTGATTATGTTATTGGAGCTATTTTAGGACAGAAGCATGATAAGACTTTCAAGGTTATCTATTATGTTAGTAGAACTCTTAATGAAACTCAAATTAATTATACCACAACTGAGAAAGAGTTATTAACAATAGTATATGCTTTCGATAAATTTAGATCATGCTTAATTAGAACTAAATATATTGTGCATACATATCAATTTTCCATTAAGTATTTACTGAAAAGTAAGGAAATAAAACTTAGACTGATAAGATGGATTCTTCTTTTGTAACAATTTGACTTTAAAATAATAGATAGGAGAGGAACTGGGAATCAAATTGCTAATCATCTGACCAGACTTGAATTAGAAAAACCACTTTATTTTGAAAAGGAGATCAACGAAAATTTTCTAGATGAAAAATTGTTTAATGTTAATGAGTGGCGTGTTCCATGGTATGTCGACATTGTGAATTTTTTTATTGATGATATTATGCCCTATGGAATGAAATACCAACAGAAGAGGAAATTTTTATCTAAAGCTTGTTTTTGGGATGACTCACCCATTTTTATATATATAAGGAAATGATCTAATTATTCAAAAATGTGTCTTCAGAAGAAACTTATGAAATTATCCAAAAATGTCATAGTACTGATTTTGAGGGATATTTTTTATAAAACAACATACAAAATTTTACAATCTCAATTTTATTGGCCTACAATCTTTAGAGATGTTAACACTTATATTAAAACTTGTGATCGATGTCAACGAGTAGGCAATATTTCTATGAGGAATGAGATGCCCCTTAAATTTGTGTTAGAAGTTGAGATACTTGATGCTTGAAGATTAGATTTCATGGGACCATTTATACCATCTTTTAGGAATTCATATAAATTGTTAGAAGTAGATTATGTATCCAAATAGATAAAAACTATTGCTTTACCTCGATGTGATACTCAAACTATTGCAAAGTTTTTAAGAACAAACATATTTTGTAGAGTTGGGATGCTCTAACTATCAGGGGAAGTCATTTCAGAAATCTAATAATGGAAAATTTATTAAAGAAATATCATATTAACCATAGAATTTTTGTTATTTATCATCCTCGGATAAGTGGTTTGGCTGAATTATCTAATCATGAAATTAAAAGAATATTGGAAAAATCTGTAAACCCAACTAAAATGGATTAGTCAATCAAACGACTATGCTTTATGGGCTTATAGGATTGCATACAAAACTCCTATAAGAATGTCCCCATACAAGCTAATATTTGGAAAAATGTGTCACTTAACAGTTGAACTTGAGCATAAAACATATTGGGCTATTAAAGAATTTAATAACAATTTAAAAGATGTTGGTGAGAAAAAGCAATTGCAGTTGAATGAGCTTGAAGAGATAAGGAATGAATCTTATAAAACTGCTAAAATTTATAAAGAAAAGATGAAGATGTGGCATGATCGAAATATTCTTACTAAAAATTTTCAGTCAGGATAGCAACTATTGCTTTATAATGCAATGTTAAGACTATTTCCAGGTAAACATAAGTCCAGGTGCATGGGCCCATTTATTGCGATGAAAGTTTATCCCTATGGAGCTGTGGATATCAAAGATCCTAAAATTGACAAAACATTTAAAGTGAATGGTCACATGCTGCAATCTTACTTTTTAGGTGACCAACTTAACATAAATGATTTTCTGATGTTGGGTCAACCAGAATAAGCACTAGTTATATCGAGTTGACGATGCACCAAAAATATATACATTTTTAAACCTATATTTTATACTTATTTTTAGTATTATTACACTTTAAAGGAAGTTATTTTTCATGTTTTTGGCTTCAGGTTCAAGAAATGGACTTTTGGTGGCAAAAAAGTAAAAACAGTGTAATTTGGAGCTAAATCGATGAAGAAAGAAAATTCTGGCCTGACACATTTCGATATGTCTTTCTATGTTTAATCTACTTCTCACTTATCACCTATTTTTGAATGAAATTATACTATAAAAAATGTTATTTTCATGATTATTTTGTAGGTCTACATGTTAGGAATGCAACACAACTGAAACGAGGCGAAATAGAACTAAAAAGAAGCCAAATGGAGGAAAATAGTGGAGCTACTGCAAGGTAGCACCGACAGCGCCAGAATGGGTGCCGACGGTGCCAAAGTCCAGAGAACAATAAGAAATGACACCGATAGTGCCCAAAAATGGTGCCAACGACACTAAGGATGGTTATTTGCCCATGTACATTGAATTTATATGATTTTTGGAAGGCTTCTGGAGGCATCTCTTGGGAAATTTGTACTTACATTATAATAGAGTGATTTTATGTCATAAAAACTGTGTGTGTGAGTGTGGAAATGTGGAAAATATTTTTAGACCTTAGAATATGAGTAAAAATGTAGATTTCTACCTTTTTAAGAGATTGGAGGGAGGGTTATGGGAGAATCTGTAAGGAGATGTACTAGCATTGCATGAATCAGAGAGAGACTTTGTGGGATATATTTTTATCTTTCTTTCAAGAGGAAAAAACTAAGTATTGTGTTTTTCATCATCTTATGATATTGTGAACACTTATCTAATAGATTTGCTTAGATGAAAAGAAGTTTTTCGTTATGTTTTCTTCGTACATTGTGATGTATCTTTCTTACTTTTTCTTTTTATTAAGAAATAGTGGCATGAGAATATTATGCCATTGTTTTCCTTTTAATTTTCTTTTGTAATAAGTAGGATTCATGTTTAGGATATTGGGATGCATGTTAGAAGAAGTTTTGATCATAAATGTGATGGTTTTTACTTCCACTTCCTTTACATTACAATAAGAGCTCGTTGTAGTGTTAAAATTTATTGTAATTACATTAAGAACTGAGAGGGCGGTGTAATTCTAAACAAAGTGGAACCACATTCAATTTCCATGGATGGTGAGTTCATGGGGGTTTAGTGCAAATAAATAAGTATATATATATATATATATATATATATATACATTACTGTGCAAAGAATTAGAGATTCTAGGGTGGTAGACTAAAATCCCCAATTTGGTCTTAATGTTTAAGAACTAAAGCAAGAGTTAGCTTTTAGGGGAAGGGAAGTGGGAGCTTTGGAGTGAGAGTCGGTATCCTCCCAGCCTAACTATGGATTTAGAGACTAAACCTAAGATTAGCCAATGATTTTCTATAACACTTGACTAAGGGTAGAGAATTAAAATTTCTTCTATTTGACACATACAAAATTAAATGTATCTCATTCCTTTATGTTATTCAATTCACTACATAAGAATAGCAATTTTTAACATCTTAAAATTCTCCAAACCAATTCATTTAAAAAAGGTTATCTTTAGAATTAATATTTTCATTTAGGAATAATTTTTAGTTGTTTTAACTTAAGACTTACATTTAGGAGTACTTTTTAGAAAAACCACTTAAATCGATCTTCCAAATTAAGGACTAATTATAGTAGACTAAAATTTGACTAAGGACCTCTTACATTGCTTCTTTGTGGGATCGGTACTAGGGTTTTTATTGAAAGCCCTATATTACTTGAAGTGATACGTGCACTTGCGTAGAACCACTAGTGCGTGAACTATTTTATATATTTTATAACCTTTTTATTTTAACTACTTAATATAAATAGGGTCAAAATTTTGACCATATTTTTTAAGGCTAAATTACTGCATAATTTTGGGATAGGTCAAGTTTTTGGCACTGTTACAGGGGATTTAAATTGACATAAAACATCTAGAAAAATAACACACACTAGGGGCGCGTCAAGTTTTTGGTGTCGTTATCGGGGTAGCTTCAGCAATAACTTTAGGAGAATTTTAGTTAAACCTGTAAGACTTAGATTTGGAATCTATAGTATTTCTATCTAGTGAGTTTATTTATTGTGTGTTTATTTTAAAGAAAATTAAAAATATCAAAATTTTTTTTGATATTTATCCCATTAGTTACGTATTTAAATTTGTATGTGTAGTTTAGGAGTTGCAAACCTTAGATTTTACGACTCTGATTTAGAGATAACTTTTAGGAGGATGATGAATCAGAAAAGACTCCATGAGTTTACTGTAGAAATGGCGGATCAATGATATAATGAATATTCAGATTTGGATTATAATGCTAGTAGCTTTGAAAGAGTAAATCTGAAGAGAGTGTCAAATTTTCAAGAAGATATTCTTACAATTTTAATTTCTCAAGTTTAAAATATTGAGAGGAAGTTAGATCAATATATAGAAAGATATCCTCAAGGAACCCAATTATTGAGAAAAATTCATTTGGACGGTGGATTGAAACTAGCCATGAGATACATAATTCTTATTTCAATTATTACAATCCAGGTTGGGAAAATCATTTGAATTTTAATAGGAATAATAATTTTGGAGGAGAAGACAAATTTTAGGAAGATAATCAATTTAATCAGACATGTAGTTTGAATAATCATGGCTATTATAATAATGAACTTTCTTTCCCTCATAATTTTAACTTCAAACCCCAGAATGAGGAGAAGGATTTATTAGAAGAGGTTGTCATTCAAATGGAGAGTGAGTTGGAGTGTTAAGGGACCGCAATAAGAAATATAGAAAACCGATTGAGGCAGATTATTAACTCAACTAATAATCATCCTCAATTTAACTCCAACCCACAGGATAAGGAGAAGGAATTAATGTTAGAAGAGGTTGTGATTCAAATGAAAAGTGAGTTGAAAAATCAAGAGGTCGCACTAAGGAATATAGAAAACCAACTAGGGCAAATTATTAATGCAATTAATAGCTACCCGCCAGAGATTTTACCTAGTGGCCCTGAGATAAATGATGAGCAATATAAAGTTATCGAACTAATATTTAGAAGAGAATTTGAGGATATGTTTTAAAAGAACTTTGAGTTGAGAGATGAGGACAAAGAGATCGAAAGATCAATGGAAGAAATTTCTAAGGAATTAGAAAAAGCTATTTCCTCAACTAGGATAAATATAGAAAGACCACCTCCATCATTTACTCAATACCATGGGGAATAATTGAAAGAAAACCATGAACAAAAGAGTAACCTAGAAGAATTTGATCCAAAATTTGAATTATCTAGACAGATCATGGTAGCTTATAAAAATCCATTTCTTATAAATTTCAAGGATGATATTAATATGAAAATTGAGAAAATCATTTGAAGAATATTGGAACTAGAAAAAAATATGAGGAACAAGGATATGAATCAATCTGAAATGGAAGAGCTGAAAGAAAATTTAAATTTGACGACCTTATAGGAATCCCTGAATCTGGAAAAGATTGGGTGATTGATCAAGGATTACTTAAATAGAATTTTGATCCAGGTGAAATTATTTTTCGAGCTAATGACGTTAAACAAAGCTCTTTATGGGAGGCAACCCATACATATCAGTGTTGTTTGATTTAGTGTGCTTAATAGTTATGATTGTTAGTGTTGTATTGTGGTTGCTTTAGTGTGGATTGATCTGTTTGATTGATTATTGGAAGATGTTTGGATTGTTAGTGGTTTGATTTTCTTTTTGTGTTTCACGAGGGAGGTGATTTCTTAAATTCTTATAATGGTTAGACTTGTATGTTCTCATGTAGTTTGCATTGACGAGACCACTACAACTCGGGTCTTACCCAAACTTGAGTTTTAGAAGAGACTTTATGAATTTATCAGTGACAATTCCATCTCAATTTTGTTACTTCTTTTCTTTGACCTTATTTTCATTTGGTTGGAGTAGCTAACCTATTTGATGAATAACATGTGGATGAAATTATGTTATACTTATAACTGCTTGAGGTGCTTAATTATTGGAATATGGTGATACCTAGTGTTGGCGCTCGAGAACTAATATATCAGGGATAATCTCATCTTCAGGATTAGAATCTATAAAATGATTTATAAGTACCCAATATATATGTGTAGTGATTCTGTTAGAAATTGGAAGTAAGTTAGCGAGATGCGATGAGTTAAAGGAAGAATTAACCTCATTCATCATGTGTGTTTGTGTTTGTGTTACAATATTATAAAGATTTAGAAAACACATAAATATATATATTCCTATGATGATACCCGTTCTTCTTGTTAGACCTTTCTTTCAATTTTATCAAGAATTTTTAGTTTCTATTTACTTTCTACTAAATGTTTTTTATTCTGATAAATAATTATAGATGTTTTTAATAGACGTTATTGGTAGATAGAATTTCTAAACTATTTTTCTTCCTTCTTATATCTTCTGTACTAAATGTTATACATGTTAAAAATCAAGTTTATGGGTAGGAAGAAAAATAAAATTTTAAAGTGAGTATACTTTTTTTTAGTTTAATATTATTACAAGCATGTTTTAGGCTAGATTTACTTTCACCTGTAGTCATTCTATCTTGATTATGAATATATATGAATTTGATAGGATGTTGTAGTAGTAAGTAGATTCAACTTTTATTTTTTCTTCCTACTACAATTTATGGAATTAATTGTAAAACATTTTAAAATTCAAGTTTGGGGGGGGAAGAAAATTTTCTTTTAAAAGAAAGAAACTAAATTTTATTTGTCCTCAATTAGCTATATTTTAAAAATTTAATTTTACATGACCTTTGGTATTAGAGGCTAACTTTAGATAACTTTATTTGTGTTTCAAAATATATAGTAGACTTACGTAAAGTTTTTAATAATGAAAGTTAGTTCTAAAGTTAAGATGTTTGGTACGAAAGGATGAGATTATGATTTTTCTATTTAAAGTAAAGGAAATTGTATTTTTGAAGAATTAAGAATCTTAAATTTTCATGTAAGAAGAAAAGAATGAGACTTTATGAAAAAACTTCAGAGCTAATATTAATTTATAAAGTGAAGGAATGTGAAATGTTTTTAACTTTAAGAAGAGGATAGCGAAGTTCAAAATTATTAAAGGCTATCCAAATATAGTAATCCTCACATGAAAAAGAAAAAAAAGGATTAAAAATGATCCCGACAGAAAAGAAAAAGAAAAGCTGAAAGAAAAAAGAAAAGAAAAAGAAAAAGAAAAAGAAAAGAGAAGAAAACTATGTGAGGAGAAGCTTAAGGAGATGCCTATAAAAAATTGGCTTCACTTGAATCAACTTGAGGAAAAAGGCTTTATTACTTTTTCTAAACTTTTATTTATGTACTAGCATCCTTACTAATAAAGATCTCATGAAGTTCTTTTTCATATGAATATTCTAAGTAACTTTAATCTGACAAATTATAATTTTTCTTGAAATGAATAGAGAATCATAAAGCTTAGACTTGACTACTAAGTAATCTTACACTTTTATTTTTGACTTAAGTTGTTAAAATTTTTTCTTAAGTTGTGCTATTATATTTAGTAAACCAAATTATAGAAATTTAGAAGTTAATATTTTTACCACAAGTTATTTTTTTATGTAGTAAAAGTGTTACTTTAAGACAAGCAACATTTAAGTTTGAGGGACTTCGATGCACCAAAAATATATGCATTTTTAGACCTATATTTTATACTCATTTTTTTATATTGCACTTTAAAGGAAGTTATTTTACATGTTTTTGGTTTTAGGTACAAAAAATGAAATTTTGGTGAAAAAGAAGCAAAAATAGTGCAATTTGGAGCTAAAACGAGCAAAAAAGAAATTTCTGGCCTGACACATTGCGATATGTTTGTCTATGCTTAATCTACTTCTCACTTCTCAAATATTTTTGGATGAAATTACACTTT
>NEWO01000022.1:3637224-3696019 GCA_003013225.1 Phalaenopsis aphrodite | reverse complement strand
TTGTGAAAATATTTTTGATTAAAAATTTTAAAACACTTCGAGCATCACATCGAGGTAAAGTGATTGCTTCAATCCATTTTGACACATAATCCACAACAATCAATATATACACATTTCCAAATGAAGCTATAAATTGCCCATAAAATCCAATCCCCATGCATCAAGTATTTCAATTTTGAAATTAAAATTTTGAGGCATTTCATTTCTTTTTGAAATATTACCTACTTTCTGACATCGATCACATGTTTATACATCTTTAAATAGTGTAGGCCAATAAAATCCAGATTATAAAATTTTATGAACAATTCTATCATTCCTAAAATGACCTCCAAATTCAGAATCATAATATTTTTGGATAATTTCCTGAATTTCTTTATAAGACACGCATTGTCTTATTACTAAATGTTTGCATTATTTGTACAAATATGGGTCATCCCAAAAATAAGAATTTTTATCATTAAAGAATTTATTTTTCTATTGTTTTGTCATTCCTTATGGTAAAATACCACTAACAATATAATTCACAATATCAGCATACCATGGTATTTCCCATCCTTTTACAACATAAAGTTGTTCATCTGGAAAAAGTTTCATTAATTTCTTTTTCCAAATCAAGTGTTTCTTCTTGTTCCAGCCTAGATAGATGAACAACAATTTGATTATTAGTCTCTTTCCTGACGACTACTACAAAATCAAACTCTTGCATCAGAAGTACAATTTAATTAATATTGGTTTTGCATCCTTCTTTTGTATGAGATATTTAATAGTCGAGTTGTTAGTATGCACAACACATATAACTCTAATTAGATATGACCTAAACTTATAAAAAGCATAAACAATGGCTAATAACTCTCTTTCATTAAGATTCTTACTAGCATAGTATATGATTTTAAAAATCTTGTCATATCTCTGCCATAAAACAACTTTAATTGTATAATCACTTGTATCACACATTATTTCAAAAGGTTTCTCTCAATCAGGAGAAACAATTATCGGAGCAATGATAATTTTTTTTCTTTAAAGTTTCAAAGGCTTTAAGGCATTCTTGGTTAAAGTCAAATTTTGTATCTTTTTCCATAAGTTTGAATAAAGGCTTAGTAATTTTTGAAAAATCTTTAATCTATCGCCTGTAAAATCCAACATGTTCTAAAAGTACCTAACTCCTCTTATAGTAGTAGATGGAGGTAGGTTAGATATAACCTATATTTTTGCATGATATGCCATTTTTTGAAATTTTATGCCCAAGTACAATTCCCCTTGCAACCATAAATTGACATTTTTCTTGATTTAATACAAGGTTCATCTTTTCACATCATTTTACAACTTTCTTTAAACTATTTAAACATATTTTAAATGAAGCTCCACATATAAAAAACATTCATAAAGACTTCAATCCCTTTTACAATTAAACCATTAAAAATTAACATCATACAAATTTAAAATGTTGCACATGCATTACATAACCCAAAGGACATTCTCCGAAAAGAACAAGTTCCATGAGGACTAATAAATATTATTTTCTATTGATCCTCTGGTGCAATAGGTATTTTATGATAACCGGCATATCCATCTAGAAAATAAAAATATTTGTGCCCAGCTTATCTATCCAGCATCTTGTCCAAAAAGGGTACAAGAAAGTGATCCTTCTAGGTGGCAAAATTTAATTTTCTATAATCTATGCAGATCCGAAATCCAGTAACCTGTCTTGTCGGCATTAATTCATTATTCTCATTTATCACAACAGCCACACCTCCTTTCTTTGGAACAAAGTGAATTGGACTTACCCAAGCACTGTCTAAAATAGAATATATTATTCCAGCATCTAACCATTTTAAAATCTCTTTCTTGACAACTTCTTTCATAATAGAATTCAATCTCCTTTGAGGATCAGCTCTTAGTTTATGTTGATATTCCAAAAAATTTCTATGCAGACAAATTGAAGGACTGATTCCTATAATATCAGCTAATGTCCATCCAAAGGCTTTCTTATATCTTCTTAAAATTTTCAAAAGTTGTTGCTCTTGCATATCAATTAATTCTGAGAATACGATAACAGGTAATGTGAATAAATCTTCTAAGAATGCATACTTTACATATGTAGGAAGTGTTTTCATTTCTAGTTTAGGAGGTTTCTCAATATATGAAATCAAATTCTTGTCATTTTCGGTTGGATCTAACATTTTAATTTTTTCCTAAACAAAATACAAATCTTCATTACTCACTTCCATAGATTCATCTTGAATTTTATCCTTATCTTCATATTTTAAACATTCCTTTTCAAATTTCTTTTTTAATTTCTTTGTAAAATATTTATGTCTTAAATATTCGTTAATATTCATTCTAAAGCATTCAATATCTTTCTCTTTTGCAGGGTATCTCATTGATTTTGCAATATTAAATGTAACCTCTTGATCACTAACTCTCATAGTTAGTTGTCCTTTCTACACATCTATCAAAGCTCTTCGAGTGGTACTTAATGGTCTTCCTAAAATGATAGGAATTTCTTTATCTTCCTCCATATCTAATACAATAAAATCCATAAAAAAGATAAATTTATCAACTTCTACCAAAACATCTTCTATAACTCATGTAGGGTAGGTAATAGAACGATCAACTAATTAAAGAGTTATAGCTGTAGATGAAATATCTCCTAAAACTAACCTTCTAAAATTTCATAAAGGCATAAAATTAATACTGGCTCCTAAATCACATAAAGCTTTTCAAAAAAATATTTTTCCAATAGCACAAGGAGTAGTAAAACTACCAGAATCTTTAAGTTTTTAGGAAGTTTTTTTTAATTATAGCACTACACGCCTCACTGAGTGTAACAGTCTCATTATCTATAAACTTCCTCTTCTTATTAAGGATATCCTTCATGAACTTTACATAGCTTGGCATTTGTTCCAAGGCTTCAACAAATGAAATGTTTATCATTAATTTCCTTAATTTTTCTAAAAATTTTGAAAATTGGTTATCTCTATTTTTCTGCTTCAATCTTTGAGGAAATGGAGGAAGTGATCTTTTTACAGTGATTTTCACTGGTTTAATAGGACATTTTGTCACAAAATGAAAATCTTGACCAACTTTTTCATTTTCCACCTCATATTTTTCAACTCCAACTTCCACTTCTTTGTGAACTCTAATTTCTAATTCTTTTCCACTTCTCAGTTGAATAGCCTTAATTTGCTCTTTGTTTTGATCTTTAGGATTTACTTCAAAATTACTAGGCAAAGTTCCTTGAGGTCTATTGCTAAGTGCAGTAGCAATACATCCCAATTGATTTTCCATATCTTAAATTGGAACTCCTTGACTTTGTAATTGGCTTCCCATTAGCAATATTAATACTTCCATTAACAACTTTTTCTCCTTACTCTACAAATTATTAAAATCTGGAGGGTAATAAGGTCTATAAGTTGGATTTCCTTAATTATTGGAGTTTCCCATTGGGTTTGCAGAGTTGTTTCCCCATTGCAGATTTGTAGCAGTAGAGTTATTTTTACTCCAACTAAAATTTGGATGATTCTTCCAACACAGATTATAATAATTGGCATAAGGATTATTAGAATAATTATTTTTTGCATTTAAAGTTTCATAAGAAGATTAATATTCTATCATTTGTACCAATGATTTTTCCTCAAGCATAAATGGTGTCTGAGAATAATTCAATCCATATTGATCTATCTTCTTTGATATAGTGGCAATTTGGGTAGCCAACATAGATATTACATCAAAATTATGAATACTAGCTACTCTTTTGGATTTATTCTTTCAAAGGGCTAATGAAAATTATTAGTAGCCATCTCTTCAATTAAAGAGTATGCTTCATCAAATAGTTTTGACATTAATGATCCACCAACAGCAACATCAATTATTGATCTAAGAGATCCAACCAATCCATTATGAAAAGTTTAAATTATTAACCAATCCGACAATGCATGGTGTGATCACTTCCTAAGGAGATCTTTAAATCTTTCGCAGGCTTCATAAATTGATTCCCCTTCAACTGACAAAAAAAATGTAATATAATTTCTAAGCTTAGTAGTTTTTTAATTTGTGAAATATTTAGATAAAAATTTTTATGATAAGTCTCCTCAAGTTTTGATATATCCAAGTGCTAATGAGTTCAACCACATTTTAGCTTTATCCCTTGTGAAAAAGAAAAAAGTATAAGTTTGGCAGCATCATTAGACACTCCATCATATTTAAATGTACCACACAACTCTAGAAAACTAGCAAAGTGTAAGTTAGGATTTTTAGTTGGTGTTCCCTGGCTGAACAAAAATATAGTGGTGTAAAATTTATAAAGTTGACTTCACTTTATAACGGTGTCAAAATCTTGATGTGGTATTTTTATAAATAATAAAGTTAAGTTCTTAATGTCAGTATTCTACGCAAGTATAAGTATTGTTATCAAGTAATATAAGACTTTCTTTAAAGTCCCAAATATCAATCTGACAAGGAAGGTTAAATTTGAAATGATAAATTAATTAGGAAATTCACAGAAGTAAAATGAAATTACTGTAACTAATTTTGAATGTTTAAGATACTATGAAAACTAAATTATTAATTACTAGCAAAATTTAAATACAAGGTTTAAAATTAATAACTACTAAACTATGTTTATGTGATGAAGCTTTCGAATATGAAAAAGCATCTTTCCCACTAATATGAGTTTTTGGTGAAATGAGATGAGAGAAATGCTTTAAATATGTTTTGTGCCAAATAGGTGAAATTTTAGTTATCTACCCTAATTCAGTGTTACAGAAAATCATTGACTAATCTTATGCTTAGTCCCTAAACATGTGGCTAGGCTAGGAGGATACTAGCTCCCACTCCAGAGCTCCCATTTCCCTTCCCCTGAAGGCTAATTCTGGCTTTAATTTTTAAACACCAAGATTGAATTGGGGATTTTTAGTTTGTCACCCTAAAAATCTCCAATTCTACACCCAACTAAGTATATTTTCTTATTTATTTGCATTTAATTCCATGAACAAAATATTCCTTCATGAAATTCAATGTGATTCTCACTCTATTGTAGAACTCATGTCCATTTCCCGGATCATATGTTTCATAACATATTTTAATAATTCAATTGGCCAGATTGAAAAGTAAATTAAGAGCAGAGTTGAAAAACCATCAGAATTTATTTTAAATTTTAACATTGGCACATCCAAATTATCTCTTCATTTCAGCTTATCTCAGAGAAGGGAGAAAGATAAAAGAAACTACTCAGACTTCATGAGAAAGATATAACAAAACATAAATTTCATATATAAAAGAAAGTTCATACAATAATAATAAACCAATAACACTTATCTGAAACTCTTTCTTAAAGAAAATCCCTTATAGCTCTCTTAGGAAATGTAGGAAGAAGAAATCTCTCACTTATCTTCCTTTCCAACACTTCTTAGAGAATAATTCACACTTCAACTCACCACACAAAATCAAAACTATATAGAAAATAACTCACTAATGGTGTGGAATGACGTGAAGTGGCAAGAAGTGAGCAAAAGGGGGCGATGGATGGCAAATGAGGGCAAATAAAGACAAAGAAGGGCTTCTTTTCTGATTAATTTTTGCTCTAAATAGAACTTAGGGTAGGTTCTCCAATAGGTGCATCCAAAAACTCTTTAAAAAGTATCCAAATTTATCAAATTTTCAAGAAACAGGGCATGCACCAGAACTGGCGTTGTCGGCGCCCATTCTGACGCTGTCAGTGCCAGTGGTTTGTAATTAAAATCCATCTTCTCTGTCAAACAGTGCCTTCAGCACTGAACAGTTTTTCAATTTCTCCATTTTGACTCTAAATTTCATCCTTTTTTCTTCTTTTTTTCTCCAAGTCCTAAAAGTCAACAACTTTCAGTAAAACATAAAAAATACTTTCCATTAAAGTGCAATATCAAAAAAAATGAGAAAAAAATATGGGTCTAAAAATGCTTATATTTTTAGTGTATCATTCCCCCAAATTGATTATTTTGTACTATTTGGATAATAACAAGTTTAAGCTCAAATGAATTGGCAGGTACAACAGTGTTTTGTGTACTCAAATGAATTTTATCTGCCGTAGGATTAACATAATCTTTTAAAGGTCTTTGATGATGTTCATTTTCATTTTCAGCATTACTTGAGCTGTAAGCCATTTTTCTAACATGATTTATCTATTTTTGTCGTTTTCAAATTTTTCTAACAGTTCTTTCTAACTCTAAATCGTAACTTACTAAATTTTTCAGATCTTAAACTACACATAAATAAGCACAATAAGCAATTAAAATAAGCAAACAAACCAAAATATGAAAATATTCAAATTAAACTACAAGCAATTTTTTTAGTTTAAATAAAATGATTTAAATTAAAAAATAATTTACTAATACTTTCTGTTACTTTCCCAGCAACGATGCCAAAAACTTGATGCAGTGGATTTATGCGTGTTACATTTGTAAATATTTTTTAATATTACAAAATACACACGATAGATATAATAGCAAATATGCAATGTAATCCCAACAAAAATAACTTTAGTGAAAATCATTTTATCTTTTAAAAAAATTTTAAACTACTATCCCTTAATAAAAACAAAAGTATATGTATCGTTCAAGTAACAAAAGGCTACATTAGAGTCCAGGACATCGATCCCACAGGGAAGTTTGAAATGCTTAGAGATAAATTCTTACAAATATAATGTAATTTAAACTGCAAAACTGAAGTACAAAATTCAAATCTAAAGTAATTGAGTGAATGTTAAATAAAATGCAGTTAAAGAACTAAGCAAATTAAACTAATTGATAAACTTTTAAAAGTAAACTTATGAAAACTAAAAAAAGTTTTTTTGATAAGAGTTCAAATTTAAGAAAATATATTTCCCCTTTACAATGAGTTTATGGATTGTGAAGAAATTAAAATCATTTGAAATATATATAAAAATTGTTTTGTGCCAAGTAGGAGCAATCTTATTCTTTACCCTCTTCTAATTATATAAAGAACATTGACTAATCCAAAGTTTGGTACCTAATTCTATGGTTAGGCTGGGAAGATACCGGCTGCCACTCCAAATCTCCCAGTACTCCCTCACCTAAGGGCTAATAATCTTGCATTAGTTGTCAATCAACTGAACCAAATTGGAGATTTAACCTGTCACCTTAAAATTTATAATTTTGCACCTAACAAAGTATACCCTATTTATTTGCACTCAACCCCATGGACGACATCCACTCCCATGGAATCAAATGTGACTCGCATGATGTTGTAGAGATCATAGCTCTTTTGCAACATGTTTCTCAACGCATTTTAACATTTCAATTGGTCAGATCGAAAAGTAAATGAAGATGAAATTTTGAATCATTATAAATTATTGAAATTTAAAATTATATAAAACAAAATCAATTCTTCACAAAACCATATCTCAAAGTAGGGAGAAGGATAAAGAAGACTACTCAGAATTCATGAGAAGGAAACAAAAAAATATGTATTTCATTTATAAAAACAAGTTTACAAAAATAAAGAAATAAAAGATACAACTTATCTCACAATCATTTCCAAGAAAATCCTTAGAAGTTCTCTACAAGCACTTTCCCTCTTTGTAAGCACTCTCAATTCTTTCTCAGAAGTGTAATAAAGAAGAAATCTCTCACCTTCACTCTCTTCTTACAATCCTTGAAGAAAATCTCAAAGCCCTTGACTTTCTCTCTCTCTCTCTCATTTGCCTTCTTTGAAAATCCCTCGCACACCTCTCTCTTTGACTCCCTAGACTTTATTCTCTTTTATTAGAGGTTGCATCCCCTAAAAAGAATTCAAAATTCCCTCCAAAATTCTATCAAAAAGTCAACCTTTTTTAATTCCAAAAGATATTTCAATTGATCCAAGAGATATATCCCTTCATAAAAGAACCTTCCAAAGTGTCTAGATACATTGAATCACTCCATGGGGTGTTTAGATCAAGTGTTTCCTTCAAAATTCATGCAAAATTCACCCTGAATCACCTTAATTTGCAAAACTATCATCTCTAGCACCTCAGACACTAGTTCTGGCGCTTCAAGTACCAACTTGCTTAAGATCGCGTGCTTCAGGAGCCAAATCTTGCCCTTAAGGTGCCAGTACTCTGTAAAATGGCACTTCGGCCACTAGCTCTCTGTAAAGTGGCGTTTCAGGCACCAGAATCACAAAATTTGTTGTTTTGGCTCCAATTTTTTCATTTTTGCTACTTTTGCTCCAAATGCTTAAAGTTGATCTACCTGTAACAAAATAATGAAAATACCCTTCTTTAAAGTGTAATATCACCAAAAATAAGCATTAAATGTATACTTAAAACAACACATCATTTTGGTGTATCGGTCTTCAATATCAAATTTATTTTATCTTCCTCCCAAATTCGATTTTCTCTTAATGAATCTTGTAATGTTTCAATTCAAAACGACCAAACAAAACCTCCAATTCAAAATGAAATAACATTAAAAAAAGAAAAAGAAAATAAAATAAAACAAAACACAAAGAAATTTAAATTCAAAAGGAATAAAGAAAAATAATAAAAGTTTTCACTTGGATAAGTCTCAAAAGAAACGGCAAGTTAGTAAGAAAATTTTGCTAATTTTGGCATCTCTATCAAAATTTCAACACCTAAAGAAAGAGTATAGGACATCACTGACATTCAAAAATTTTCAACTGGTAGAAAGGATGTCGTCCCAAAAGCTGATTTTCTCGTTCATTAGAGGATGTGACTTGTCTAAAGATAAATTTGCCAACCACTTAGGGTCAGTGATTAAGTTCAGAGCTTGATTTTACAAACTCAAGGTAATACTCTACAAAACACCTTATGTCATAATGAAACGACTGCCCCGAAAGTTCAAGAGACATCAACTAACTTTGACCTGAAGTGTAGCAAGAGTTCCCTACACAAAAAGACAAGAGTCGCATAGGCTCCTTTTTGAGTCCATTGTCCCCACTCATGTCAAGCCAGTCGCTTCCACTACCATGAGAACCATCAGTCCCTTTTTCATTGGATTTACTTGTCACTACATCTATCGCACTGCTAACATCAAAAAGAAAAGGGATCTTGTATAATGAGGAGTTAGTTTGCACCTTCGCATCGATATCATTTTTTGTTTAAAATCAAGCCCAATTCAAAGTCTGCACCACTGACCAAGTCATAGAGAAGAAAATGGAACAAACAGGTCCTTAAAGCCAAGAAGTTAAATGCTACAGAAATAATTCTTACTTAAGGAGCTCCTCATCCACAAAGAATAGAGTTGCCTGAGACCTCGCCTCTTCTCAGAGGGAGCAGGCTTCACCCTCTGTTCATGACTTCTAGGGAGGCCGGTGTTTATATAAATGTGGCTCTATTACCCTTGTCATATCATCATAATGGACACAATAAGGTAAAGGTACAACCCACACCTCTCACCTGAGTCCATTTTGTTTATGAGAGATTGGCCCACAAAGAGCACTGTTTTGTCATCAAAATATTAAAAAGAATGGGCTATGTCATATCACACCAGATGAAGGCATAGATTTTGAAAAAGGATAAACATATTAGATAAATTCATAGATCTGTCTCAGGAGGAGATGCACCACCATTGCGTATTTTTGCCAAGCTTCATCGTGGAGAGCATATTGTTAATGCCGCCACCGACACCAACACTACTATAACTTCTATAAATCTTATATAGCGTAGATTGGTCAAATCTCACTTAGGTCCAAGAATACCACCAGTCACTATATATGAAAAGTCTCAAGGGATGAATAATCACAAAGGATCACTCATTACCCTATCTGATTTGCACTCTAGGGACCACGCTTCCTCATGACAGACCAATGTTAACAACGAGACATCTTGTCTCAAAAAATAAAAATTAAAGGATAATTGGTGGAGACCTTCAGTTTCCAGACTAATACTTTGAGAGAAGTCAAGGGGTCACTTCCCTGAGAAGGCTTATAAGTCCATTGTTCTAACTACCAGTACCACATAATTAAAGTGTTCGTCGGGATCCTCCAGCTGACCTTAAGGTCGTTAAAAGGAAATCAATTGAATTTGACTTAGAACAACTTAAAGCAATATCACACAATTAACCAAAGAACAAAGAAATGACACCGATGATGAGGATTATGAAATGACAGATTATATGGAGGAAGAGTTTGCTGAGATCAACATTGTTGAGACCAGAGCTTCTTCATCTCTATAAGATGCTTTGTTGATTGTTGGAGAAGATGTTGCCAAGATATTACAGTGAGTCATCCAGGAGAAAGATCAGCAGATCAATCTCATGGAGAAAAAGATGGAAGAAATAATGACTATTGTAACAAATATACAGAATCAAACTCAATCTCCACACCTAGCCTCCGCTGAAGAGAACCAGCTGGAGATCTTTCAGATTGCAGACAATAAGAAAGAATCTACCTCTACTAATAAGGAGGATAAAATGAAGAAAAATCCCATCCATGGTTTAATACCAGAAAAAGACATTAAGTAGATGGCGGAACAAAAAGTGAAGGAGGCCCTGGCACATACAAGGAAATGAGCACTTATTCTAAAGGTTAGACCCTGCCTAGAGGAATTTGATGTGATACAATAGCTCAAGGGTTTCGTGCCACCATCATTTAAGACTTTTGATGGAACCAATAATCCCTAACAGCATGTTGTACACTTCAAATAAAGTTGTGCAATGTGAGGGGTAGTAAGGCATTATTGCTCCACCAATTTATAAGTAGTCTTTCAGGTGTTTCCATTGATTGGTATACAGAGTTGCCCAACAACTTAATAAAAACATTCATAGAACTAGAAAACCTATTTGTCAAAAGGTTTACTAGCGCTCAGTACCACATCATTGTAGGTGATCATGTGGTGGAGCAAATAAGCCAACAGAAACCTTGGTGGACTACATTATGTAATGGAGAAATTTAATCATGAAGTGCAAGCTACAACTTCAAGAGCAACATGCAATTGAGATTTTACTGAAGAGTATCCATGGGCCAGTGGCTTTCCTACTTAAGGGATACACAATTAAAACTTTTTAAAAGTTGCTTAGCCAAGTTACAAGTCTTCATGAAGAAGCAAAACAACTTGGGTTTACAGAAAAAGCTGAGAAGCTAAAATTAGAGAAAGTGCTCAAGAAGTGATCTGAGACATTTACGATAGTAGAGAAAGACAAGCAGCTAATGTAGATACAAGTTGGACAAACTCATCAAAGTTATCAATGTCTTTAGTAATATGGTCAACAGTCATCTTAACAGAGGCCCTATCATACAAGCAAGATGACTCATACAAGCAAGAGGTCATCATTAACAATGAAGCAACGTTTTAATAAGGTATATCAATTCAGGAATGGATTCCTGGGAAAGATGTTATGCAACTTGATAAAGAAGCCAAAATTTAGACTATCAAAGCCAATAAAGCTAGAAAAGGTCGATAAAAAGGATCATCCACGATTTTGCCTGTATAACAAATTGCTCGGACACACCATAAAAGAATATTTCATCTTCAAAGAATGGCTTAAGATGAGCTTCATGAATGGGAGGATAACAATCCTGAAAGAGTATTTAAGAGAACCTGAAAAAGGTTCTATCATTACATTCTCAGTTGATCCAATTGATCCCTATGTGATTGATGATGGATAGAATACAATTTAGGCAAACTCTTCGAAGAAGATATTGAACCAAATTTAGAGTGTGTTAGTACATGATTCCACTTTGAGTTTGAAATCTTTGGAATCGGTAATATCAATTATAATGGAAGAGCTACCTCAGGAGCAAATAATGAAGACAAGTGAAGAAGAAAAGATTGATGAGGTGAAGAGTACAGTAGGGGTTGCTCCTTATAGATTAGTTATTTTAGATTTGAGGTAGAAATCCCTCAAACTGATGACTCTATATGATTATTTATTTATCTCCTTGGGGACATATAGTGCTAAGAATTTTGAATTCAAATACGTTTTAACTGTCTCTAGTGATGACGTAACTGATAATAACCTATTTATTTTGATTTTAAATTCTAAAGATAATTATCAAATAATACAAAATATCAATGAGCATGTTAATGAAGAGTAGGAAGACATCAACAATATGGGATACGACAGCTCTAAAAATGAGTCACTTGTGCTTGAAATTTAAGTACCTCCAATTGTAACTTACTTGGAATTCTCAGTTTAGAGATACCTCTAAAAGAGCTATTTACAACTTTTGAATGAATGGCCCCAAATATAACTCAGAGATAGGAGGAAATAACAGAAGTAAACTTGAGGAATAGAAAGGTATTACCTCTAAGAGTGGCTTTAAAAGATAAAGAAAAACAAATAATCGTGAAAGAAGAGCCATTCCTGCCAGTAGAAAAAACACTCACTCGAGAAGGAACTGGTCAACTAAATAATAAGGTGGACTACAACATACTATCTCATCTTCAAAAGTTTCCTACCAAACTAAGCATCCACGGAGATGAGAGCGACATGCATAAAATATGTTGCTTTTGTTTATACATTTAATGCCTATTTGTAATGATATTGCATTTTAATGAAAAGAATTTTTTGTTGTTTTTGGTTGTTGGTACACAAGATGAAATAAATAGAAAAAATAGAGCAAAAATGAAGCAAATTAGAGTTCAATGAAGCAAAAAAAAAATTCAATGTTAATCTGGCACCTAGGCGCCCGACAATAGAGAGCATGGCACCCAGGCGCCAACGATGACTATATAGAAGATCCATTAAATTTGGACGAATTTTGAAGAGGTGTTGGAAGAGACTCTTGAGAATTTTGAGAGCACTATTTAAAGAGGCTTTTGTAGATTCAAAGGATAGAATTTTGGGAGGAATAAAAGGGAGTCTTTTAAAGAGAAATGCATTCTTCTTAAAGAGGAGAAAGACTTGAAGGCTTGCTATAGACTTGGAGGAGAAAAGGAGAAGTGAGAGATATCTTCTTTAGTACAGAGCCCAAGTACGTTTAGACTAAATTGTAAGAAGAATGAGTGATTCAAATGAACTTGAAGGATTGCTTGAGAAAGAGTTTAAGATTAGTTGTGTAGTTGGAGCGATTCTTGGGTTGATGCTTGGAGGAACTTAGTAACAGATGATTTTCACCTAGATTTTGAGATTTTACAAGCATTTTTTGGATTTTTTCTATCTATTTTCACTGATGGCTTCTGTTAAATGAGTGACTATGCCTTCATATAAGGATATTATTTCAGGTAACGCTAAGGTGTCAGCGAATGTGTTAATTTTTACTTTGATCCAGGATCTTCTTGAAGAAAGTGATTCAAATGAGCTTCGAAAAAAAAGTGTCACGAAAAAATGATAAACCAGCGATTATACTTCAAGCGCAAGATACTTCTCGTCTTAATGAACCGATGAAATTTACTCTAGTTGGTAAATTTTCCTTCGCTCATCCTGGTCTAGAGGTTATTCGCAAGTTTTTTTTAAGTTAAAACTTGTTAAGAAATGGAGCTTAGGACTAATTGATGGACGTAATTTGATGATCAAATTACAAAAAGAAGAAGATTATACTACCTTGTTTTTGAGGAAATTTTTTTAGATTGATAGATGTTATATGAAATTTTTTAAATGGACATCGGCTTTCAATCCATCAGAAGAGCCTCCTATTATTTTGGTTTGGAATAGGTTTCCAGGGCTTAAATTGCATTTATTCAACACTCAAATTTTGTATTCATTAGGCTCTATTTTTGGTTTTCCTTTAAAGATGGACAGTCCTACACTTCACTATATCAGGCCATTTATGGCCCATATTCTAGTGGAAAGAGATATCAAATCTCATTTTCTAGACTCTGTTTGAATAGAAGAAGAAAATTTTGGATATTGGCAATCAGCTGAGATAGAATTTTTGCCTCAATATTGTACTAAATGCAAATTTTTTTGTCATAATCTTGCTTCTTGTTTTATTGTGTATCCTAAATTAAAGTTGAGCAAGAAACACTAGGATGATGGGATCAAGAAAAGGCCCCTTAGTGATACGTCCAAACTTCATACCAAAGATAATTCTAATGAAAAACTTCTGGCTCAAGATTTGGATCTTATTAATCCTCCTTGCAATAATTATAATCCTCTTTTGGTTGAGGAGGTTGAGGAAATGAATAACACATTTCTTGTTGGTAATCAGATAGATTTTGTTCCTACATAGGTTCTTGATATTGGTAAGGAAGGACAATCTTCAGTGGTTGCTAATGAAGATTTACTTCATGAGAACCAATTAAGAGATATTACTAAAGATTCAATTATTGATGAATCTTTAGTGCTAACTAGGTTGGAACTTGAGAAAGATTTGTTAATTCATAGATTTTACAGCAAAAGGAAACTATAAGGATACATGGAGCTTATACAATTGGGTAAGGATGCTGATGATGGGGTTTCATCTTCTAGGCTTACTAGAGGGAAAGCTATACTTGATAATGTTTAATTCTCTTATATGGAATATTTGAGGCATAGTTAAATGTGCCTCTTTAGAATTATAGCATTTGATTTGTACTTATAAGTTACAAATTTTTGGTATCTTAGAGTTGATGGTTGATGCTAAGAACTATGCTAAATTTATGAGGAAATTTGGGTCCTACAATTCAATGGAAAATCTTAATAATAAGATTTGGCTTTTTTGGAAGGATTTTTTGAAAATTGATATTCTTACTAATCATAACCACGTGGTTCATGTTCATTTTCATATTAACAAGGATCTTTTCTTCTCACCTTTTTTTATGTTGGATGTTACAAACAAGCTAGGAGAGAGCTTTGGAATCTGTTTCTTATCTGTAATCCAAACAATGAACCTTGGATTATGGGGGGGGTCGGGGGGGAATTTGAAGAAGATTTTTTTCATTGGGGAAAAGAAAGGTTGTGTGGCACCTAATCTTAATCTGATTTCTCTTTTTAATAATGTTTTATTGGATGTTGGTTTATTTGATATTGGTTTTAAAGGAAATCCTTTTACCTTGCATAGAGGCAATACTTTTGAGAGGCTTGAAAGATTTTTGTCTAATGCTACTTGTGCTCATATTGTGGTACATTATGAGCTTGTGAATTTGGCTATTACTGCTTCTGATCATGCCCCTATTCTTCTCAAAACCAAAGATGTTCAAAACAGTATTAAACAGTAATCCCTATCAATTCCATTTTTCAATATGTGGATGATGCATGATAATTATATGCCATTTCTTAAAAATAGCTGGATTAGTTCTTTGGAAGGAAATTCTGAGTATAATCTTTAGAGGCTTCAAAAGAATTTGGCCAAACATCTCAAAATTTGGAACTGGGAAGTGTTTTGAAATATTAACAGAGTTATTGAGGATCTGGAGAACAATGTAGAGCTCTTGAAGTGGATTATATTAATCAATTGATTTATTGGGATGTTTTGTTTGAAGGGAAACAAAAACTTATCAAAGCTATTATAATGGAGGAGTGTTCTCTTGCCCAAAAAGCTGCTCATATTAATTTTGTTGAAGGTGACATAAATTCTGCTTTATTTCATGTGTGTATTAAATATCGAAGAAGGAATAATATTATTGCGAGAACTTATTTCAGTGATGGTAGGCTTTTATATAATCATCATGACATTGTTGAGGATGGTATTAAATACTTCTCTAATTTCTTTAATAGTGATGGAAGTTCCTTATCCAAGATTAACTTGGATATGTATAACTCCTCTACCTTATTTGATACATTGAAACTGACTGATATTCCAAGTTTGCAGATATTAAGGAAAAACTTGATAGTATGACTGATATGAAAGTTGTAGGACCGGATGTTCTTACAGTTGAGTTCTATAAGAAGGGCTGTGAGATTATTAAAAGTGATCTTATTATGGTCATTCAGGACTTCTTCAAAGGTTGGGATCTACCTAAAGACTTCAAATCGTCTAATATTGTGTTAATTCCTAAGATAAGCAATGCTTCTTCTAGGGATGCTTTTCGGCTAGTCAGTTTGACTGTAATGGTTTCTAAAATTATCTCTAAAATAATGGTGAAAAGGCTTCATCCTTTCTTAAACGATATTATCTCCTCCATTCAATCCGCTTTTATTAAAGATAGGAATATTTGTGACAATGTGCTCACTATGTAAGAACTTCTTATTGATTTTGATAAGAAATGTAGGAGGTGATTTGATCATCAAATTAGATATTAAGAAAGCCTTTCATTCTATTAGGTGGGAAATCATTTTGGATGTGTTGAAGGTTATTAGCTTCTCAAATGAGTTATGTTCTATGGTTCAACGTATTTTGAGCCACAACCATTATTCTCTTTTAATCAATGGGCATAAATGTGGTTTCTTTCAAGCTATTAAAAGATTTAAACATGGAGATCCTCTTTCTCCTTATCTTTTCATTATTGCTTTTGACTACTTGTCCAAATGCCTTATTGATTTATATTCTTCTTTACCTAGTTTAAATTATACTCATAAGGGTAATCTCAGCGTTTCTCATCTCTGTTATGCGGATGACCTGATTATTTTGTCAAATGCTAATAAACATTCTATTAAGAAGGTTTGGGAGGTTCTTAATCATTTTCAGACAATTTCTGGTCCGAACTTCAATACATCCAAATGTGATTTTTACTGTTCCATGATAGTTACTGCTGAGAAGAAAAATTGGATTTCTGATTTTACTAATTGCAAGAAAGCTAATCTTTCCTGGCTTATCTTGGTTTCAAATTAAGCAAAGGAATGAAAAGGAATGCTAATTTTTTGTGGTTATTTGTTAAGATCAAGAGTAGAATTGTGTCTTGGGAAATAAGTTTCTCTCCTTTGGGGAGAATTACTATTTTGAAAGTATCATTTGCTCCTTGTCAATTTATTCCTTACAGGTGATGAATATGCCTATTGGTAGTATGAAAAAGTTGGAAGGTCTTTTTAATAATTTTTTTATGGGAAGGCATAGGTAAGGCTTTTATTCACTTGATGAGTTGGAAAAAGCTTTGTAAAACTCTTGATAAAGGGGGGATGGGTTTCATGAGTCTTGTTAATTTCATTAATGTCAATTTTATGAAATTATGGTTTCATTTTTGTAAAAATAGCTCTCGTGGGAAAATTGAATGCATGATAAATATTATCTTACTAGCCATCCTTTAGCTATCACTCCTTCCAAATTGGATTCTTTTATTTGGAAAGAAATGATGAAGGTGGCTCAGAAAACTGAGAGCTTTATTTGTTGGGATGTAGGTTATGGTTAGTGTTCCTTTTGGTTTGATGATTGGTTAGGGAATGGTACCTTGGCGGATCATTATGGTGGTTCCTTTGATATTTGTATCAGAATTCAAAATTCTTAGGATAATGATATCTGGTTGTTTGATATGCTGGCTCAATTGGTTCATACAAATGATGTTCAATTTATCTCTTCTTGGCATATTTTTGCTTCCAGTAATCTTCCTGATATTCTTGTTATTAAAAGGAGTGGGGATTCAATTTCCAAATGCTTTGCTAATTTTATTCATACTTTTCAAAGTTCAAATCTTGAAAGAATTTTGAGCTTTATTTGTTAGGATGTAGGTTATGGTTAGTGTTCCTTTTGGTTTGATAATTGGTTAGGGAATGGTACCTTAGCAGATCATTATGGTGGTCCCTTTGATATTCGTATCAGAATTCAGAATTTTTGGGATAATGATACATGGCAGTTTGATAGGTTGGCTCAGTTGGTTCATATAAATGATGCTAAATTTATCTCTTCTCTGTCCATTTTTGCTTCCAGTAATCTTCCTGATATTCATGTTATTAAAAGGAGGAGTGGGGATTCAATTTCCAAATGCTTTGCTTATTCTATTCTTAATTTTTAGGGTACGAATCTTGAATGGATTTTGAATCCTTTATTAAAACCTTTAATGTCTTTTTTTTATGTGGAGGGCTTTCAATATCATCATTCCTACAGATGATTTCCTTAAGTTGAAAGGTTTACGGTTACCTTCTTGCTACATTTTATGCAAGAAAAAAGAGGAATCGATTAATCACATTTTTGGCAACTGCAACTTTATAAAGAAAGTTGGCAAAAAGGTTACTAAACAACTTCATAGTTTTTGAATGCCCATTTCTTATAATTCCTTAGATGATATGTTAGGAGCTTGGAGGAATTTGGGAAATATTTTTTTTACCAATGTACATGTTGTTCTTATGTGGTTTATTTGGATCACATGGAATAATGCTCTCTTTAGTAATGAATCTCCTAATGTTTCTCATATTGTTGGACTGATCTTAGGTTATCTAAGTAACAGGTTTACAAGTAGGAAATGGAAAGAAGATAATATAGAGAAATTGGCAGGAAGGTTTCTTAAAGATCATAGACCTGTTTTGGTGAGGGAGTGTCCTACAGTGGGTTAGAGTAAACCTTGCACTCCTTAGTTTAAAATAAATACTGATGGTTGCTGTAAAACTAATTCTGCTAGTATTGGTGAAGTTTGTCGTGATTAGTTTTGGTTTGATGGTTTGCTGGTTTGTTGCAAGGGAGGTGCCATCTTCTCCCTTAACTGTGGAGGCTGATGCAACTAAATTCGCTCTTATGTTAGCAAGGAAGCTATGATTAACTAATATTATTACTGATGTTGTTTCTCTAATTCTTTGAAAATGTTGCAGGTTAGCTTTGGAACCACATTGGATGATTTTGTTGCTTTTAAAGAAGATTGAATCTTTATCTATTGGTTAGAATGTTATATAGTCTCATGTTTTTCATGGAGGTAATTTCGTAGCTCATTGGGTAGCTAAATGTGGCTTAAAATTTTTTTCTGCATATTTTTTTTATCATTTTCTGGATGATCTGTTGGTCTTAGCTATGAAGGATTTGATGTAATTATTTGTTTTGTTTCACTTCGGTTGTAGGTTGGTGGGTGAGTTGTATTTTCTCTTTTTTTGGAAAGAGGTCCTTTCTTTCTTTTATTTTTTGGTGATTGTAGGGTGTGTGAGTCTGGACTTCTTTCTTGGTTATGTATTTTTTTTTCTTGTGGAATAAAATGAGAGTCAAATAATGCTCTTTTACCAAAAAAAAATAGATAAGTTGTGTACTTTATTTATTTTACTTTGTCTTGTTTTGTAAACTTTTACTTATCTATAAATCTATGTGTTGTTGTTTCTTCCCCATGAGAACTGAGTATTTTTCTTTTTCTTTCTCTCTTCAATGAGGAATAATTTTGTGTAGGAATGTAGTTTAGTACTTGTGATGTTTCAAACTCTATGCTTCATTTACTTGTCAATCTGGTCAATTGAATTGTTAAATTTTGTTGTAAAACATAGTGACTCGAAATGGGTCATATTCAAACATAGTAAGAATCACATTTAATCTCATAGATGAGAATGTATTCCTTGAGGTTAAGTCAAAATAAATAGGAAAATAAGTTTTGATGGGCATAGAATTGGGGATTTTAGGGTGACAAACTAAAATCTCCAATTTGGTCTAGATGTTCGGAAACTAAAGATGTTAGCCCTCAAGGGAGGGGAAGTGGGAACTCTAGAGTGAGAGCTAATATCTTCCCAGCCTAACCATGGGTTTAGAGAAGAAACTTTGGATTAGCCAATTTTTTTATACACTTGATTGCGGGTAAATAATAGAATTGCTTCTATTTGACACAACACCTTAGTTATATTTTAAAATTATTTTCCTACACAAATTATAAACTCATTGGAGTGGAAGAATTTTTTATACAAATTTGAACTCTTCATACATTGTTAGTTTAGAGTAGAGATAATTTTGCATTTTAAAACCTTTTCAAATAGTCTTGCATTTACATTTTGCATTTGCTTAGCATATTAGCATTCCTTTAATTTTATAAGATTAGATATTTCTCTAAAACATGTAATCATTTCCTATATAAGTTTTCCTACATTTAATAGTAGGTTTTATTAAAGTTAATTTTATATGAGTTTTTGGCTTTTCCTCGTGGGATCGATATTGAGGTTTTTAAAGAAAAACCTATATTACTTTAAATGATACGTATACTTGTGTAGTACCCTTAGTTTGTAAGTCCTTTTTAACATATTTATATAATATTTAATTTTGCACACTGTCTCTTAAATATAAATTGGGTCAATCTTTTGGTCGTATCTCTGAAATTAAATAATTGTGTAACCGCGGGTCGGGTCAAGTTTTTGTAATGTTGTCGGGGAAACTTAGCAACGAACTTTGCTGACTTAGTAAAATCTTAATTCTTAATTGTAGAAAAATTATAGTGTTAGTTTTATATACATGCTTATATTTAAAAATATAAATATAAAAAGAAAGTATATTTATTCTTTTAGTTAGTGTGTTTTGCCTGTTTTAATATTTATTATAAAAAAGTGTATGTGTAGTGCAAGATCTGAAGGTTTAGCACCTTACGATTCTGAGTTAGAGTGAACTATTAGAAAAATTAGAAAATAAAAACAAACTCATAATTTTTAAGAATTGCAAAATACTATACATAATAATTTGAAAAATCAAGTTGATGAGAATGTACTGAAACTATTAAGAGATTATGCTAATCCTGTTGTAGATGAAATTCATCGAAGTATACAAACTCCTACTTACAGAAATTCTAACTAACATCTTGCAAGTTTCTTAGAACTTTGTGCTATATTTCAGTATAATAGTGTCTCCAATGAAGTTGTTAGACTTAGAATCTTTCCTTTTTCCTTAATGGATAAAGTTGAAATGTGGTTAAACTCATTAGGACCTGGATCTATTAGAATCTGGAGTGAACTAGTACAGAAATTCTTGGCCAAGTATTTTCCACCATCAAAGAATACTAAGCTTAGAAATGATATTAAATTTTTTTGTCTGTTTGAAGGGGAATCAATATACGAGGCTTGAGAGCGCTTTAAATAACTTCTATAGAATAATTGGTGTTATACATGGGTAATCAATTACAAAGTCAAGGAGCAACAATTAGAAATATGAAAATCAACTAGGACAAATTGCTAATACCCTTAACAATGGCCTCAAGGAAGTCTTCCTAGTAGTACTGAAGTTAATCCTAAAGACCAGAATAAATAACAAGTTAAAGTTGTCCACATAAAAAGTGGAAGAGAATTAGAGAGTGTTCAGAAAGAGAATGAAGTTGAGAAAGAGAGAAAAGAAATTGAAAATTTTGATGAAGATATTCCTCAAGACTTAGAAAAACCTATTTCTCTAATGAAGATCAATTTAGAATAACCACCACCTCCATTTCCTCAGAGACTTTAACAACAAAATTGGATAAACAATTTTCAAAGTTTTTGGAAAAATTTAAGAAGGTAACTATTAATATTTCATTTGTTGAAGCTCTAGAACATATGTCGAGCTATGTAAAGTTTATGAAGGATATTCTTAATAAGAAGAGGAAGTTTATAGTTAATGAGACTATTTCCCTCAGCGAAGAGTGTAGCGCAATAATTCAAAAAATACTTCCTCATAAACTAAAATATCCTGGTAGCTTTATTATTTCATGTGCAATAGGAGATAGATTTTATGGGAAAGCTTTATGTGATTTAGGGGCTAACACTAACCTCATGCCTCTATCTATTTTTTGAAGGTTAGGCTTAGGAGAGATTTCTCTCACTTTTGTAACTCTTCAGTTAGTTGATCAATTAATTAATTACCCGAAGAGGATTATAAAAGATGTGTTAGTAAAAGTAGATAAATTTATCTTTCATGTTGATTTTTTTGTACTAGATATGGAGGAAGATAAAGAAATCCCACTCATTTTAGGGAGACCTTTAATTGCTACTGGAAGAGCTATGATGGATGTGCAAAAAGGTAAGCTAACTCTGAGAGTCAATGATCAGGAAGCGACATTTAATATATCAAAAGCAATGAAATATTCAGCGAAAGGATGGGAGGTGAATGTTTTAGAATGAAACTTATTAATCAACTGAGTAGTAGCCATTTCAAGAAACATTATGAAGATAAATTGGAACAACAAGAAATTGAGATTGATAGAGATATTGATCTGAAAGATGAAAAGAATAATGAGGATACAAGTTATGTTCAAGAAAATTTTGAGTTGTTGGACAAGAGTGAAAACAGCTAAACTTTTAGTCCTTCAATGGAAAAACTGCTTGAACTAGAGAAGAAAGTTCTACCTATGCATTTAAAGTATGCTTTTCTAGGAAACTCATCTACATTACCTGTTATAATATTCTCAGACCTGACTGAAGAATAAGAACTAAAATTAATATAAATTTTAAAGATATATAAAAATGCTTTTAGATGGATGATAGCTGATATTAAAAGAATCAGTCCTTCAATTTGTATGCACCAAATTTTAATGGAAGAGAATCATACACCGAGGGCTGATCCTTAAAGGAGATTAAATCTTATAATGAAATAAGTTGTTAAGAAAGAAATTATAAAGTGCTTAGATGCTGGAATTATTTATCTTATTTTGGATAGTGTTTGGGTTAGTCTTATCCACTGTATTCCTAAGAAAAGGGGAGTGATTGTATCTGTTAATGAAAAGAATGAATTAATTCCTACTCGATAAGTCACTGGGTAGTGAATTTACATTGAATATAAAAATATAAATCTTGCTACTAGGAAAGAACACTTTCCTTTACCTTTTTCTGGATTAAATGTTAGACAGGCTAGCGAGGCACATATATTTCCACTTTTTGGATGGATATACCGATTATCACCAAATTTATATAGCTTTTGAAAATTAAGAAAATACCACATTCATGAGTTCTTATGTGACTTTTGCTTTTTAGAAGAATGCCCTTTGGATTTTGCAATGCACCTGTAACTTTTGAAAAATGTATGATGTCCATTTTTTGCGATTTAATTAATAAAAGAATATAAGTTTTTATAGATGACTTTTCAGTGTTTGCTACTTCATTTGAATCATGTTTATATTATTTAGAAAAAGTACTAAAACATTACAAAGAGAAAAATCTAGAATAAATTCCAATTTATGGTTGCAAAAGGAAATGTACTTGGACATAAACTTTCTGAAAAATGATATGGAAGTAGATATAGCAAAAATTTAAGTTATTGTTAAACTACCTCCTACTACTACAGTGAAAGGAGTTAGGAGTTTCTTAGGATATGTTGGTTTTTACAGGTGATACTTCAAAGATTTTTAAAAATTATTAAGCCTTTGTGCCAACTTTTAGAAAAAGGTGCCTTACTTTATTTTAATCAAGAGTTCCTAAATGCCTTTGAGTTAGTAAAACAAAAATTAATCACCGCTCCTATTATTATTTCACCCGATTGGGGGAAACCATTTGAGTTGATGTATGATGCGAGTGATTATGTATTGGGGTTATTTTGGGACAAAAATATGGTAAAATTTATAAATTAATATATTCTGCTAGTAAAACTCTTAATGAAGCTCAAATTAATTATACTACTATAGAAAAAGAGTTATTAGCAATAGTATATGCCTTTGACAAATTTAGGTCTTATCACATTGGAACTAAATGTATTGTGCATACAAATTACTCTGATATTAAATATCTAATGTTAAAGAAGGATGCAAAATTAAGGTTACTCAGATGGATTCTTCTCATGCAAGAATGTAATTTAGAGGTAGTTGATAGAAAGGGTATTGATAATCAAATTGTTGATCATTTATCTAGGCTTGAACCTGAAAATTTAGATTATATTGAAAATGAAATTAATGAATATTTTCTTGATGAAAAATTATATACCGTAACTGAAGGACGTGTTTTGTGGTATGCCGACATAGTTAATTACATAGTCACATTTTACTCTATGGTTTGACATACCTAAAACAAAGGAAATTTAAGCATGATGCAAGATCTTACTTTTGGATTGACCCATATATCTATATATATATATATATATATATATATATATATAATGTAAGGATCAAATTATTAGAAGATGTGTACCTATGGAAGAAACTAAACAAATTATTCAGAATATCATGATTCTGATTTTGGGAGACATTTTGAGATTGATAAAAGTGCATATAAAATTTTACAATCTAGATTTTATTGGCCTACAATATTTAGAGATGTTAAGACTTATGTAAGAAAATGTCAATGTCTGCAGAAATATTTCTAGAAGAAATGAAATGCCCCTCAATGTTACTTTAGAGACTGAATTTTTTTTATGTTTGGGGTTTACACTTTATTGGACCATTTATACAATCATTCGGAAATATATACATATTAGTTGTTGTGGACTATGTTTCAAGGTGGATAGAAGGTGTAACTCTACATCATTGTAACTCTTGGAGTGTATGATCATAAGAAGTTCATAAGAAAAGAAGCACAGACTTCATGATAGGACATTAGTGAAGAAGAAATTGATAAAAGAAAGAGGATTCATTATGCCTGGAGGGCAGATCAAGGCAATTATCACGCAGAGGCGTTGGGAAGTGCTTTGCTACACCACTGTCACTGTTGTGATCTCTGTTGTGATCTCTGTTGTGGTGGAGTTCTATGCAAATCTTCATGGATTAAATTAGGGATTAGTTTTTGTTTTTAAGTATGTAAGTACCTTTCACTCCTTCAATAATCAACAAGTTGTTCCTAATGGATGACATGCCAATTTGCAAATTTGCTAACTTTACTTCGACTAAAGATAATTTGACTGAGATCTTTAGATTTCTGACAGACAATGATGAATGTTGGAAATTGAATAGTGATTCAAAGGTTAGTTTTTTTGCTGCAAGATTAAATGATCCATCTATGCCTTTGGACTTCTTCATTTGTGCTAAATTACTTCCTACCATGAATCTCGAGGAAGTAATGAAGGAAAGTGAGATCCTCAATTACTATATTCAGATGGGAGAACCTATTGATGTGGGGGCACTTATTTATAGATCCATCATTAGAGTTGCACTCAATGGATCTATAATCGAGCTTAGACACCCTGCAGTTATTTTCTCACTTTATAGTCAAGCTCAGGTCCCTTATGAAAGTTAGGAAAAGATACTTCTTACTTGGAAGCCCATGGACCAATCTATTTTGAGGTGTGCCAACATTGATCTTTATATGACACATGGAGCAAGTTCTTATATGGATCAGTCTTCACGCCCTTCCACATTGTCAGCATCTCAATGTGATGATAGTTTGGCAAGTATCTTGGACGTATTGGGCAATACAAAGAAGGAGATGTCAGTGATTCATAACAGGATCAGTGGTCTCACTGATCAATTTAATCATCCAGATTAGCAAATGAAACAACAATCGGATCATACTGTTGTAGTCTTTGATGCACAGGTTCAGATGTTTAAGAAGAATGGTTAGATCAATGAAGATTCTGAGGACTTCTAAAACTATCCATTGTACAACTTGTATGTCCATCAATCACTTCGAGATATTAGGGAAGTGGATAGTGAGGTTGATGAAATTTTGGAGTGTTTTTCATTGTTGCTTCAATATGTGCATGTTGTTGTGTTGTGTGTTTGAAAATGTTTGGTTTTGATTGAACATTAGATCTGTGGTGTGCTTATTGGCTTTTAGAGTGTTTTGTATGCTTAAGATGCTGTGAGTGATTCCAAAATTTATGTTTTAAGGTTGTGAGTGTTGTATATTAGTGTTAGTGTGTGGATTGGATTTATATTTAAATATAAGTGATTGTTTTTTTTGTGAAAATTGGGTGTTTGAAGTTGTTTAAACATGTTGTATTTGGCTTGCTAGGGTTTGTAGTATATTGGTGTGTGTTGCTTGTTGTTGAAATTTAACAAAAAAATGGAAAACTAAAATCTTGGGACTGGCGCCTAGGCGCTAGAAACCCAAGAGCTTGGCACTTAGGTGTCATAATTGGCACGTAAGCGCCAGTTCACCTGAACCAAAAATCTGGGTTAAAACGTCAATTTTTTACCCAGGTCTTCATCTTCTTCTTCCCTAATTTCACGAAAAGCACTGTGGGGGCTCCCTAAGGCTTCTGAAATCTTAGATTTTGGAGTGATTTCTTGACTTAAAAATGGGATTTGATTACCTCAAGATAAGAGCTTTTAATGCAAAATTTTTTTTTTCGCAATGGATTCTTCTTACATTGCACATGTGTCAAAATTTTGGATTTTTTTGGGAAGAAATGAGTGATGAATCCATGGTAGAAAGTTTCTTACCTTAGAAAAATGTTGTTGAAAGTTTAAGAATTTTTTTTGGAATTTATGTAGATATTTTTGGAATTTTATAGATTATGGCTCCTAAAACTAAGCAAGAAAAAGGAAGATTTGAGTTCAATTTGGAGAAATTTTCAATATGAAGGCTCAATTTAGAAACAAGGATCTCCTTGTGAATAGAAAGTTGATTTGGGAGAGGGTTTTTCTCAATCCCAGGGGAGTGGTTGAAAGCTTAATTATTGCACATCACTGGGAAATTTTTTGTTACTTTACCGCAGTAGCTGTAATTTCTATTGTCCAGAAAATTTACGCCAATTTCTTTGAAGCTTCTGCTTATCAAGTTCATGTTTGAGGAAGAAGAGTGGAAGTTACTCTTGAGTGCATCAATGCTCTATTCCAGTTACCAAATGTTATGAACTTTGAGTATTCTTCATTTGAATCTTTGAATCACTGTTGGATGAGGTGATAGCATTTCTGACCGATGGAAGAGGAGTTTGGAACATTAAGAACAATCATAAAGTAAACTTCTCTACCTCAATGTTTAATGCACCCTCCAAGGAAGATCACTATTTTATTTCTGCAAGACAACTTCCCAATAATCATCTTAGTGAGGTGTCTAAGGAGAGAGCATCTTTGAATTTCTGCATTGAAAAGGTGAAGAGTATAAATGTTGGATCTATAATTTATCAGAATATTTCTTCTAGAGGTGATTCTACTGGAGGATTAGGCTTCCCTGCCATGATTACTTTACGTAAGCAATCAGGAGTCAGATATGAGAGTTGGGAAGAATAAGTGCGACCTCTTAAGCCTATTAGTAGAACCAATGTTCAAGTATATGAGTTGCATGCTGGAATAAGATATAGAAGAGGAGGTTCAGATATTCTTTCAACCTCTACCTCCAAACCAACTACTTCTCGTACTACCGCTCAATCTTCTGTCACTTTAGAAGATCTTCTTAATGATTATCAAGCTTTGACACATGACATAGCATATCTTCAGGGAAAGGTGACTGATATTGATTATAAGATTGATCATGTCTAAGGATACTTGAAACTCAAACATAACTATGATATGAGTTTCAATTCATCTCTTGCGAGTTTTCTACAAAGAGATCATAATGTTTAGTTTCCATCCAGTCCTCCATTTTCGGACTATCACCCAAAGGACTATATGGAAGAGGAGGAGGAGACTGATGAGGAGACAGAGGAAGATGAAGATGAGGATTAGTATCTTTGTGCTGTTTGTTATTTTTTTTGTTCTATTTATTTATTTTGTTTGATGTCTTGAACTCTTTAGTGTAGAAATTGTTGTTGTGAACTTTTATAATTTAGACTTACTATTATTTGTTGCTTATACTACTTGTTGTCTGTGTTTTTGTGCTACTGATTATTTTACAAACTTGTTGTTGTTGTACATGTGTAATGTTTAGAAAAACTACTGTACTTATCAATTTTTTTTGTTATATACATGTTAATTAGGCTCTACTGCTTTTGTATACTTGCTTCATGTACTTACATATTTTCATGTTAAACCCATTTTTTTATAAAAATCATTTTTAAAATTTTCTTCCTATTTCTATTTTTTCAGTTATAAATGTTTTAATCTATCAAGAAAAATTTAAGTTTGGAGGAGGGAGAAAACTTTTAAAAAACACAATTTTATTTGTCCTTAAGAAACTATATTCAAAGAAAATATCTTTTTAAAGTAATGTGAGGTATGTGGTGTTATTTTCATATAACTATATTTTTTTATTCTATAGATGTTGTGGTAAGACTTAAGTAAATTTTTGGTGATAAAGGTTAGTTCTAAGAATTAAGATATTAAGTAAAAGAGAATAAGAATATAATTTTACTATTTAAAGTAGGAAATAAATTGTGTTTGGAAATACTGAGAATCTTAGATTTATACTTTAAGGAATTGAGAATCTATGAAAATATATTTTTGAAAACTAATGCAAATTATCAGTGTAAAAAATGTGATGAGTTTTTAACTTTAAGAGGGAGATAATGAAGTTCAAAATCATTAAAGATTGATCCAGATATAGTAATCCTCACTGAGAAATAGAAAAGAAATGATTAAAAATGATCCTGAATATAAAAAAGAAAAAGAAAAAGAAAAAAAAGAGAAAGAAAGAAAAAAAAAAGTATATGTGAAATTGAGAAGAAGCTTGAGGGGATGTCTAATTAAAAATTGACTTGACTTGAATCATTTTAAAGAAAGAGACTTAATTACATTTTTTAGCTTTTATTTTCTGCAATATTAGTTTACCTTTGCTAGTAGAGTTCTCTCAAATTCTATCTGTTATTTTTCTAAAACTCTTATGTTTTTTAAACTACAACTAATTTTTGAAATGAATAGATGAATTAGAATTCCTAGACTTGATTGCAAAATATTCTTATTTCTTATTTCTAACCAAAATTATTAAGATTTTCCTAAAGTTATGAATAGACATTCACTGGACAAACTATAGAGGTTTTTAATAAAATCCACTACAACATGTTAAAAACATATTAACATATTTTTTTTAAAAAATAAGTTACTTGAAAACAAGTAACAATTAAATTTGGGGGATTTGACATGCCTAAAATATGTTGCTTTTTTTATAATTAATGCATATTTTTAATGATATTTCACTTCAATGAAATGTATTTTTGATATTTTTGGTTGTAGGTACACTAAATGAAGTAAATAGAGCAAATGGAGTGAAAATGGAGCAAATTGTAGTCAAATGAAGCAAACAAGTCCAATGTTGATATGACACTTAAGCGCTAGACAACAGAGAGCATGACACTAAGGCGTCATAATCCCGCACTTAGGCGTCGATGATGGTTATCTTGAAAATCCATTGAATTTGGACAATTTTTGGAGAGGTATATGAAGAGAATCTTGGGAATTTTGAGAGCTTTATTTAAAGAGACTTCTAGAGATTCAAAAGAGAGACCTTTGGGAGGAATAAAAGGGAGTCTTTTGTAGAGCATTAGATTCTTCCTAAAGAGGAGAAAGTCTTGAAGGCTTGCTGTGGATTTGGAGGAGAAAAAGAGAAGTGAGAGATATCTTCTTCACTAGAGATTCCAAGTAAGTTTGGAGTGAATTTTAAGGAGAGTGAGTGATTCAAAGGAACTTGAAGGATGGCTTGGTAAAAAGTTTAAGATAAGTTGTGTAATTTGTTTCTTTTACGTTGTCTTGTCTTGTAAACTTTTATTTATCTATAAATTCATGTGTTGTTGTTTATTCCCCACGATGTTTGAGTAGTTTCCTTTGTCTTTCTCCCTGCAATGAGGACTAATTATGTGTAAGAATGTAGTTTAGTAGAAGCACTTTTAAAATTCCATAAATTGTGATGGTTCAAACTCTATGCTTCATTTACTTGTCAATCTGTCCAATTGATTTGTTAATTTTTTTTTAAAAAATATAGTGACCTGAGATGGGTTATGTTCCAACATAGTACTAATCACATTTAGTCTCATGGATGAGAATGTATTCCTTGAGTTTAAGTGCAAAAAAATAGGGAAATAAGTTTTGATGGGTGTAGAATTGTCAATTTTTGGGTGACAAACTAAAATTTCCAATTTGGTCCAGATATTTGGAAACTAAAGCGAGAGGTTGGCCCTTATGGTAGGGGAAGTGAGAACTCTAGAGTGAGAGCTAGTATCTTCCCAGCCTAACCACAGGTTTAGAGACCAAACTCAGGATTAGCCAATTTTTTTTAATACAGTTGATCGAGGGTAAAGAATGTAATTCATTCTATTTGGCACAATACCTTAATTATATTTTAAAATTATCTTCCTACACTTATTATAAACTCTTCATTTAAATTTGAACTCTTCATGCATTTTTAGTTCAGAGTAGAGGTAACTTTGCATTTTAAAACCTTTTTAAATAGTCTTCCATTTATATTTTGCATTTGTTTATATACTAACATTTCCTTAAATCTATAGGTTTAGATATTTCTCAAAAACTTGCAATAATTTCCTATATAAGTTTTTCTTCAGTTAATATTAGGTTTTAATAAATTCAATTTTATAAGAGTTTTGGCTTTTCCCTATGGGATCAATGTTAGGGTTTTTAAAGAAAATCATATATTACTTGAAACGATACATATACTTGTGTAGCACCCCTATTATGTAAGTCTTTTTTATCATCTTTGTATAATATTTAATTATTCACAAGAGACACTAAATATAAATTGGGTCAAGGTTTTGACTGTGTCTCTAAAATTAAATAATTGTGTAACTGTGGGTCGGGTCAGAGAGAAACATTGATCAAGGCTTTGCTTGATCCATAAAATTGTTTGGCACAATTGGCTAGCATCTCCTTATATTAGGTTTTTTGCATTAAAGTAACAACTAGGGTGACCTTTACAGATGACTTATTGCTTGGTACTACCGACTGACGTGACCTGCAATTACACAATTGTTTAAGTTCAGAAATATGGCCAAAAGCTTGACCCAATTTATATTTTATGGCTAGTGTACAAAATTAAATTTTAGATAAAGATGATAAAAATGATTTACACACTATAAATACTACGCAGATATACGTATCGTTTCAAGTAATATAGGATTTTCTTTAAAAACCTCAGTATCGATCCCACGGAGATAGGCAAAACTCTTATAAAATTCACTTTAGTAAAACCTTTTTTTATTGTAGAAAACTTATATAGGAAATGATTCCAAGTTTTTGTGTAATATCTGGAATGTTAAGTATGATAAGCAAAAGCAAAATGTAAATACAGGACAATCTAAAAAGGTTTTTTAATATAAAGTTACCACTACTCTATACTAACAAGGTATAAAGAATTTAAATTTGTATAAAGTATCTTTCCCCTTGCAATGAGTTTATAATTAGTGTAGGAAAATAATTTTAAAGATAATTAAGGTATTGTGCCAAATAGGAGCAATTTTATTCTTCACCCTCTCTCGAATGCATAAAGAGCATTGGCTAATCGAGATATTGGTCCCTAAACCCGTGGTTAGGCTGGGAAGATACTAGCTCTCACTCTAGAGTTCCCACTTCCCCTTACTCGAGGGCTAACATCTTGCTTTAGTTTATAAATATCTAGACCAAATTGGGGATTTTAGTCTGTCAACCTAAAATCTCCAATTCTACGACCATCAAAACTTATTTCTCTATTTATTTGCACTTAACCTCAAAGACTACATTCTTATCCATGAGCCTAAATTCTCCTAAGCTTCCATATCCTCTTTCTCTTTCAACATCGAAAGAAAAAAACATGTCCTAATTATAATTCACTTTAATAGAATCAAATCCAATGCCTCAAAGCTATTTAAATCAAAGCCAATATCAAGTTAAAAATCATGTTTATCTAAATAGCTATTAATATTTCTTCCAAGGGAAGATCGAAATCTTATCATATGCATTATGGGACTTAATTTTTTCCTAAATTTATCTCATTTATGAAGAGCAATATAGAGATGAATGATCCCGACTTTCTAAATAGAAGTAAAATGTGATTTATTATAACTTAATTTTCTTAATTGTTATTCTTAATTTGCAACAAAGCCAAAAACTTCATCCAAAGCAAAAGCTAGGTAAGTTTTCCACTATAAAACAAATAAGGATATAATTATGATATTTAAATATGAGATACTACTCAATTTTTGTGTTTTTGTAATTGAATGAAGTGTTTATGAGTAGATTTAGCTAATTTAAAAATTTAACTATTCACATTTCATTTGATAAGTGAATTTCTAAAATATCCAAAATTATGTTTGAGATTATTTCAATGACTTACTATATACTTTTGGATGATATAAGCATTGACGTCAAAAATAAGGGTGCAATTGATATGTCACCAAAAAATTTATATGAACATGTACGATTCACAATTTATTTTTAGTAAGAGATCTTCCAAGTTTCAATTCAAGATCACTTAAGCTATGTTTTCTACAAATTTAAAATTAAAATGAGCACTTATATAATATAAGCTTAATGACACTGAAATGATCTATTACAAGATCAACATGTAAAGTGTTATCGCAGGCATTAATACATTAATTGGAGGGTCAAACAAAATCTAAATTTGGTATGCTTATAGTCAAAATGTGCAGCTCGATGAGAGAAATCAATTGAGCCCAAAACATTTAATTTTGAGGTTATTAAGGAACTTAAAAGTTTAAAAACACATTGTGATTAAGGGAATCAAAATAAGCAATTTGATGGAGTGTTTTGGGGGGTTAACCAAGTTTATTAAAATAACCCATTCAAAAATTATAAACATGAAAGAGGAAAGGAGAAGAGAAAAGTGAGCTCACAATTCAGCATAAGTTGTGATGAGAAGTGGAGGTGAATGACCACCAAGCATTGTTGGCCATCCCTAATGATTATTATAATCAATTATAATTATATAGCCACCAACTATAGATTTAGTAGTCACGTCTGTTATAGTCACCAACAACATTTGTTGTAGTCAGTTATGATTGTTAAATAGCCAAACTTCTACTATAGAGCAATGAGTGTCAATGTTTTAATCTTATATTCCCCAAATTAAGAGAATAGTCGATATATATACTTTTAATCATATAGTTGATTACTTTAACCAGACCAGACAACTTGATTTTTTTCCCCTTTTAGAACTTTTCCATGAAAAAATATATGTTTTCTTTTATTGTTCTTTGTATGTGTGCTGAAAAATTGTAATAAGCTAAGATATAGATTTTTTAACCACAATAAGTTTTCAAGTATGCAACAAGCTCCAAATAAAATCATATACTAAAATTTCAAAAACATTTATGAGCTAATCAATTTATTGAAAAAATGAATGTAATGTAATTGAAATGTATTGTATTTGAAATATTTTAGAGTTGTTTTTTTCAATATAAGAAAAATACAAGAATTTATATTTTTAAATTTGATTTGAATTACAAAAAATATGAAAAATATGGCTAGTGGTGATAGTTGACAAGAAATGATAGTCGCCTCCAGTTGTGGTAATGAGGGCTATAATTTACAATGTATTTGCAAATCATCCAAATTTGATGAATTCCAAGTACACAAATTTTGAACTATATACTCAATTCAAAATTCACCAACATTTTATATTGCATGCCATTTTCTTCCAACCAAACATTAAAGTTATGAAAATCTCTGCATTTTGTTTACTTTATAAATATACCAAACAAAAAAAAACCCTTAATGCAACTCTTAACCATAATTAAAAAGCTAGCATCTCAAAGATGTTCAAACCCTATATCACTTTCAATAGATTTTTTTATACCTTTCATGTGAAATAAGATTATTCATGTTCATATTCCATGTATGGTTCAATATTACTTTCTATAAATTTACAAGTACAACTCTAAAAACTCTCACTTTGATAACTTTCATGTTATTATTTACTTAGTGTCATATATACTTCTAGTAGTAGGATTATTTTAATTGCATGTCATGCCCATAGCTTTTCAACACCACTTTATCCATTGATTATAGATTTTTTCATCAATATTCACTACCTCTTTAAAGATGATCATCTTAATTCACCTCCATAAGCATAATGCATTTCCTCACACTATTTCCTTAAAGTGGTATCATTTTACTTTAATTAAAATATTTTTTCGATTGCCCTCAATCATCTTCATAACCTTTATGTATCACTTATAAGTAAGGAGGAATGTACTGATCACCCTCAATTGCCTTCCATTAACACTTTGTTCGTCGCCTTTAGTTGTCACGTTTGCCTCTCAGAAAAGGCCTTTCTAGGTATCCACCTTACTATGCTAACAAAGACTAGACGCACTTTCAACTTCAATTAGGCCCCATTTGAGGAAAAAATTATTGCATTAGGTGTCCAATAACAGGGTGTCACGTGGCAACCCGGGCTTAAATCGTGCATGTCACTAGACCCAAATTGCACATGACCACTTATTAATGGACACCTGAAGCAAATCTGCATCAGATGTCTTGATGCAATAATTTCTCCCATTTGAGAGCGCTTTATCATTGAGGAAATTTTTTTTAAAAGTAACTTCCCAAAAAACTTTATTATAAAGTTACCTTTGATTTAATAAAATCCTATTTGAATATAAAATTTTCTACTAGCTTTTCAACACTATAAATTTAAAAAAGAGACTAATATGCCCCTATGGTAGTGTCGGAAGGCAGACCTTTCTTTTTCTACTTTTATATAATAAAATTTCTCCATCGCAGTAGCAGCAAGTGGCCCCCACTTCATGCTTTCTTTTTTTTTAAATTATTTTTTATTTCTCATTTTTTGAAGTACCTTTTTATTTGTTTATTTAAGTGGGCTTTGAGGAGCTCGAGGAGGTTAAGAAGCTTGGAGTAGAAAGATGATGGAAGCCCACAACATCGCTTTCAATTTGTGCCCCTCTCATGGAGGCAGAGGCTAAGAAGGAGCTTTAAACTTGGCCGAACTAGAAGTTTTGGGAAGCGCGCGAGCTTCTCCAGTGGCGGAAAGGGTGGAGGCAAAGGCTGCAGAGGCTATTTTGGACCTTTCTGTCTTCTAAAAGATGGAACATGGGCGGTAGGTCGAAAGCGGTGGATTTGTCACGTTTTGAAATGACCATAAAATACCCTTACGATTGACGCGTCGTTAAAAGAAAAGTTACACCAAACACACAGGGAAACATTTTTCACCATTCTATGCAATGTAACAGAGGCGTAACTCGTTCTCAAACGAAGCCTTAGTACTGACATTTTCTCCAAGTTTAGGATGGAAGCCACACAAAACTCATACAACTATTATTAGTACTACCAATTTCATTCAAAGTGAATCTCATAAGTTTTGTAAGGATTCTTCACATAAAAATGTACCTCAATTTTATTTTGTTTACTTATATGTTAGTGATTTTTTATTGATTTATGCTATTGATGCTCCTTTTTTATGGACTATTTTGTCTAAAAAATGATACTGCCCAATTTTATACGACCTTTATAAAAATAAATAATTCAGCTGTTTAATACACAAAGGATTTATACAGATCCAACAGGTGATATTTTGCAAGCCCAGGCCCACCTCCTCATCACAGCCCTGCGGCTGCAATCCCATCTCCCCTGAAACTTATCCAACTGACTATTTCTTAAACTATCCCTCATTAACAGGAAGTTCAACAAGATTGGAAAATATGAATGTTCATATCATAAAAATTTAAATTTATATTTTATAATTTCTCAAATCCTATTTTTTAAATATTTCTTTTTGTAAGAAAAATGTGGAACATATTAAAAATTTAAACTTTTTAAGAGAATTGAAATAAATTAATTACAGCAAATATTATTAATAATTAAATTAAAAAAAAGGTGCAAAGCTTTTTCTGAAACCCGAACAAATTGGAAGAACTAAGGGCACGGCATTCTCTCCTCTCTTCTCTCTCTCTCTCTCTCTCTCTCTCTCTCTCTCTTGTTAATAGTTCTTAATTCCTATAAAACCTTTTGTTTGATTTTTCTTTTTTCGTTCGGAAAGATCTTCGCTCCTCTTCTTCTACCATGGAAGGTACGGAATTTCTGCTCCCGCATTTGGGTTACTCCAGTAATATTTGGGATTATCGGTTTTGATGGCAAGCAATGTTTTTTATCTTTTTGTTTTCCATTTCAATTGTTTCCATGGTTTTCATTGTCTATGAACTGAGCTTTCGGATCGTAAATTTGTAAGGCGATTGGTTTTTTTCAGTTCCTGCATTATTTTGATTGGAATTTATGGGCTTCGCTTCAAACGCTATCGAAATTTGTGACCTAGAAAGTCTTCATTGATTCCTGCTGCGCTGTTCTATTTGGGAAATGAAGTGGGAGCTCTGGGACAAATATCATCATTTTTTATATTGGCGATAGTGTTTTTGATGTGATAATTCTGAGGAAAATGATATACTGGAAATTGATAAGAAAGTTGTGAGAATCATTCCCACAAGAAATTACTTTCTTTGCCCATTATAGAACATTACCCCCTCTTCTATTAGAGAAATAAGCTTATTTGTTTGTTTATTTGATTCATATGATAATGGATATATGAGTTATAATCATCATAATATTTTTTTTGGGAATTCCAAACGATTTATTGCTCAAATGTAGTACAATTTTTATGGGTATTCTTTTTTTTTTCTAATAGGATTCATAGTTGTTCCAATGGGATTCCAAAGACCATTTATTGATGCAATTAAAAGCAAAAAAAGAAGGCTTTAAAGAGAGCCTCCTATGACAGGTTGGGCATCTTTGATGAGATGCCCCATTTTCTTGTTTTGATTACAATGCCATAAATTTGGTCATGTACTTATGTTTGGTGCTATAATATATGGTTCTGACTCTTGAGTTTATGTCATGTAATTATTGTGTGAGGCTACTAATAATATCTCTTATTATTATGATTATTATTATTATTATATTGATTTGTATGCATTGTAAAGTTTAGGCTCCACAACTTTGGACGTAATTGTTACTATTCAATAGTTTGCTAGCAAAATGAGGTATGCTAGCTTAATTTCTTCTTCTTTTAACTTGAGCTTCTATACTAGGAGATTTTTAGATAGAAGATGGTGTTTATTGTTAATCTAAGGCCTTTTTTTGTCGATTTGGAAATATTATATATTATTGGATGTAGTATTGGATGCTTATGTTTGCGTATGAGTGTTGAGTCTTATTTGTATGTGTGTAATCATTTTTATTCAGTTATTTTATGTAATTTTTCTTTATTTTTCTTTCAGAGAATATAATTTAGTAACTTGATGATGGATGAAAGAAAGGCTTTTAAATACCATGCTCTTTTGGTATTTGTTACTTCTACTTGTTCCTAGTTTTAAGGCTTTCTCTTCCTTTCTACTTCATGCCTTTTTCTGAGGTGCTCATTTAAATGCTAGAAAACATTAAATGAAGATGTGCTCATTTAAAACATTTTCTGAGGTATTCTTTTTTCTGAGGCCACATTAAAGGCTAGAAAACATCTTCATGCCCTCAAAATATCAAAATATAGGGCTACCACATGTTTCACACAAGAATAGCTATGGAACTCTTCCAAATCAAAATAAATTTCTTCACAGTACGCTCTTTTAAGCCAAAAAATGATCATAAAATGCCAAAATCGAGCCCCTAGCAGGGGTTAAAGAAAATAAAACCGCACCCTCCCACAGCTTTTGAGCAGGGGCAATAACAAACGCCAAAAACAGGCTCTCGGATAGAAGCTAAGGCCAGCAAACCGAACCCCCAAACAAAGCCAAACCGAACCCTTCAAGGACCATAAGTAAAGTTCGAGCAGTTAGGNAAATTTAAGTATTTTCTTATAAAAATCCAAGGGATGCATTGGTGTCTCTTCAAAAAGGTGTCTCCATTCAATGAATTTTCTAGAAGTTGTCTCCTCAAAAGCCAATGGAATGAATTTTCGTGTCCATGGATTATTTCCCACGTTTTAACCAAGGGTTGCTTCAAACAGTTCTTCATAAATCTGTTCAAATTAAATAATTTATCTCATAACTACTTCTCGCGCTTAAGAGGGGGTATCTGGCGCTTAGGCACCAAACCTCTGACGCTTATGCATCAATTCTGGGTGCTTAGGCGCCCTAGTTCATTTTTGTACCTTTTTTCATTTTTGCTCCAAATTTGACCCTTTTTCACTCCTTTTAGCATTTTTCATCCATTTGATTGTACCTAAAAGAAGAATACACAAATATCTTTCATTAAAGCGCAATATCTCAAAAATAGGTATAAAAATATGTATAAAAACACTATATATGTTAGGTGTATCAATGAATAATTACTAATAGCCTAGAGATAAATAGACCTCAACAATATGGAGATGAATGCACAATATTAATCTAGAGATAAATAAGTGTTATCAACCTGATAAAAAATACTTTATCCAAAATTAATTTTTCCAGCTTTTTTTATATTCTATACTCAATTTTTGTGTTTTTGTAATTGAATGAAGTGTTTATGAGTAGATTTAGCTAATTTAAAATTTTAACTATTCACATTTCATTTGATAATTGAATTTCTAAAATATCCAAAATTATGTTTGAGATTATTTCAATGACTTACTATATACTTTTGGATGATATAAGCATTGACGTCAAAAATAAGGGTGCAATTGATATGCCACCAAAAAATTTATATGAACATGTACGAATCACAATTTATTTTCAGTAAGAGATCTTCCAAGTTTGAATTCAAAATCACTTAAGCTATGTTTTCTACAAATTTAAAATTAAAAGGAACACTTATATAACATAAGCTTAATGACACTGAAATGATCTATTACAAGATCAACATGTAAAGTGTTATCACATGCATTAATACATTAATTGGAGGGTCAAACAAAATCTAAATTTGGTATGCTTATAGTCAAAATGTGCAGCTCGATGAGAGAAATCAATTGAGCCCAAAACATTTAATTTTGAGGTTATTAAGGAACTTAAAAGTTTAAAAAAACACATTGTGATTAAGGGAATCAAAATAAGCAATTTGATGGAGTGTTTTGGGGGGTTAGCCAAGTTTATTAAAATAACCCATTCAAAAATTATAAACATGAAAGAGGAAAGGAGAAGAGAAAAGTGAGCTCACAATTCAGCATAAGTTGTGATGAGAAGTGGAGGTGAATGACCACCAAGCATTGTTGGCCATCCCTAATGATTATTATAATCAATTATAATTATATAGCCACCAACTATAGATTTAGTAGTCACGTCTGTTATAGTCACCAACAACATTTGTTGTAGTCAGTTATGATTGTTAAATAGCCAAACTTCTACTATAGAGCAATGAGTGTCAATGTTTTAATCTTATATTCCCCAAATTAAGAGAATAGTCGATATATATACTTTTAATCATATAGTTGATTACTTTAACCAGACCAGACAACTTGATTTTTTTCCCCTTTTAGAACTTTTCCATGAAAAAATATATGTTTTCTTTTATTGTTCTTTGTATGTGTGCTGAAAAATTGTAATAAGCTAAGATATAGATTTTTTAACCACAATAAGATTTCAAGTATGCAACAAGCTCCAAATAAAATCATATACTAAAATTTCAAAAACATTTATGAGCTAATCAATTTATTGAAAAAATGAATGTAATGTAATTGAAATGTACTATATTTGAAATATTTTAGAGTTGTTTTTTTCAATATAAGAAAAATACAAGAATTTATATTTTTAAATTTGATTTGAATCACAAAAAATAATGAAAAATATGGTTAGTGGTGATAGTTGACAAGAAATGATAGTCGCCTCCAGTTGTGGTAATGAGGGCTATAATTTACAATGTATTTGCAAATCATCCAAATTTGATGAATTCCAAGTACTCAAATTTTGAACTATATACTCTATTCAAAATTCACCAACATTTTATATTGCATGCCATTTTCTTCCAACCAAACATTAAAGTTATGAAAATCTCTGCATTTTGTTTACTTTATAAATATACCAAACAAAAAAAAACCCTTAATGCAACTCTTAACCATAATTAAAAAGCTAGCATCTCAAAGACGTTCAAACCCTATATCACTTTCAATAGATTTTTTTATACCTTTCATGTGAAATAAGATTATTCATGTTCATATTCCATGTATGGTTCAATATTACTTTCTATAAATTTACAAGTACAACTCTAAAAACTCTCACTTTGATAACTTTCATGTTATTATTTACTTAGTGTCATATATACTTCTAGTAGTAGGATTATTTTAATTGCATGTCATGCCCATAGCTTTTCAACACCACTTTATCCATTGATTATATATTTTTTCATCAATATTCACTACCTCTTTAAAGATGATCATCTTAATTCACCTCCATAAGCATAATGCATTTCCTCACTTATTTCCTTAAAGTGGTATCATTTTTACTTTAATTAAAATATTTTTTCGATTGCCCTCAATCATCTTCATAACCTTTATGTATCACTTATAAGTAAGGAGGAATGTACTGATCACCCTCAATTGCCTTCCATTAACACTTTGTTCGTCGCCTTTAGTTGTCACGTTTGCCTCTCATAAAAGGCCTTTCTAGGTATCCACCTTACTATGCTAACAAAGACTAGACACACTTTCAACTTCAATTAGGCCCCATTTGAGGAAAAAATTATTGCATCAGGTGTCCAATAACAGAGTGTCACGTGGCAACCCGGGCTTGAATCGTGCATGTCACTAGGCCCAAATTATCACATGACCCCTTATTATTGGACACCTGAAGCAAATCTGCATCAGATATCTTGATGCAATAATTTCTCCCATTTGAGAGCGCTTTATCATTGAGGAAAATTTTTTTAAAAAGTAACTTCCCAAAAAACTTTATTATAAAGTTACCTTTGATTTAATAAAATCCTATTTGAATATAAAATTTTCTACTAGCTTTTCAACACTATAAATTTAAAAAAGAGACTAATATGCCCCTATGGTAGTGTCGGAAGGCAGACCTTTCTTTTTCTACTTTTATATAATAAAATTTCTCCATCGCAGTAGCAGCAAGTGGCCCCCACTTCATGCTTTCTTTTTTTTTTAAATTATTTTTTATTTCTCATTTTTTGAAGTACCTTTTTATTTGTTTATTTAAGTGGGCTTTGAGGAGCTCGAGGAGGTTAAGAAGCTTGGAGTAGAAAGATGATGGAAGCCCACAACATCGCTTTCAATTTGTGCCCCTCTCATGGAGGCAGAGGCTAAGAAGGAGCTTTAAACTTGGCCGAACTAGAAGTTTTGGGAAGCGCGCGAGCTTCTCCAGTGGCGGAAAGGGTGAAGGCAAAGGCTGCAGAGGCTATTTCGGACCTTTCTGTCTTCTAAAAGATGGAACACGAGCGGTAGGTCGAAAGCGGTGGATTTGTCACGTTTTGAAAAGACCATAAAATACCCTTACGATTGACGCGTCGTTAAAAGAAAAGTTACACCAAACACACAGGGAAACATTTTTCACCATTCTATGCAATGTAACAGAGGCGTAACTCGTTCTCAAACGAAGCCTTAGTACTGACATTTTCTCCAAGTTTAGGATGGAAGCCACACAAAACTCATACATCTATTATTAGTACTACCAATTTCATTCAAAGTGAATCTCATAAGTTTTGTAAGGATTTTTCACATAAAAATGTTCCTCAATTTTATTTTGTTTACTTATTTGTTAGTGATTTTTTATTGATTTATGCTATTGATGCTCCTTTTTTATGGACTATTTTGTCTAAAAAATGATACTGCCCAATTTTATACGACCTTTATAAAAATAAATAATTCAGCTGTTTAATACACAAAGGATTTATACAGATCCAACAGGTGATATTTTGCAAGCCCAGGCCCACCTCCTCATCACAGCCCTGCGGCTGCAATCCCATCTCCCCTGAAACTTATCCAACTGACTATTTCTTAAACTATCCCTCATTAACAGGAAGTTCAACAAGATTGGAAAATATGAATGTTCATATCATAAAAATTTAAATTTATATTTTATAATTTCTCAAATCCTATTTTTTTAAATATTTCTTTTTGTAAGAAAAATGTGGAACATATTAAAAATTTAAACTTTTTAAGAGAATTGAAATAAATTAATTACAGCAAATATTATTAATAATTAAATTAAAAAAAAGGTGCAAAGCTTTTTCTGAAACCCGAACAAATTGGAAGAACTAAGGGCACGGCATTCTCTCCTCTCTTCTCTCTCTCTCTCTCTCTCTCTCTCTCTCTCTCTTGTTAATAGTTCTTAATTCCTATAAAACCTTTTGTTTGATTTTTCTTTTTTCGTTCGGAAAGATCTTCGCTCCTCTTCTTCTACCATGGAAGGTACGGAATTTCTGCTCCCGCATTTGGGTTACTCCAGTAATATTTGGGATTATCGGTTTTGATGGCAAGCAATGTTTTTTATCTTTTTGTTTTCCATTTCAATTGTTTCCATGGTTTTCATTGTCTATGAACTGAGCTTTCGGATCGTAAATTTGTAAGGCGATTGGTTCTTTTCAGTTCCTGCATTATTTTGATTGGAATTTATGGGCTTCGCTTCAAACGCTATCGAAATTTGTGACCTAGAAAGTCTTCATTGATTCCTGCTGCGCTGTTCTATTTGGGAAATGAAGTGGGAGCTCTGGGACAAATATCATCATTTTTTATATTGGCGATAGTGTTTTTGATGTGATAATTCTGAGGAAAATGATATACTGGAAATTGATAAGAAAGTTGTGAGAATCATTCCCACAAGAAATTACTTTCTTTGCCCATTATAGAACATTACCCCCTCTTCTATTAGAGAAATAAGCTTATTTGTTTGTTTATTTGATTCATATGATAATGGATATATGAGTTATAATCATCATAATATTTTTTTTGGGAATTCCAAACGATTTATTGCTCAAATGTAGTACAATTTTTATGGGTATTCTTTTTTTTTTCTAATAGGATTCATAGTTGTTCCAATGGGATTCCAAAGACCATTTATTGATGCAATTAAAAGCAAAAAAAGAAGGCTTTAAAGAGAGCCTCCTATGACAGGTTGGGCATCTTTGATGAGATGCCCCATTTTCTTGTTTTGATTACAATGCCATAAATTTGGTCATGTACTTATGTTTGGTGCTATAATATATGGTTCTGACTCTTGAGTTTATGTCATGTAATTATTGTGTGAGGCTACTAATAATATCTCTTATTATTATGATTATTATTATTATTATATTGATTTGTATGCATTGTAAAGTTTAGGCTCCACAACTTTGGACGTAATTGTTACTATTCAATAGTTTGCTAGCAAAATGAGGTATGCTAGCTTAATTTCTTCTTCTTTTAACTTGAGCTTCTATACTAGGAGATTTTTAGATAGAAGATGGTGTTTATTGTTAATCTAAGGCCTTTTTTTGTAGATTTGGAAATATTATATATTATTGGATGTAGTATTGGATGCTTATGTTTGCGTATGAGTGTTGAGTCTTATTTGTATGTGTGTAATCATTTTTATTCAGTTATTTTATGTAATTTTTCTTTATTTTTCTTTCAGAGAATATAATTTAGTAACTTGATGATGGATGAAAGAAAGGCTTTTAAATACCATGCTCTTTTGGTATTTGTTACTTCTACTTGTTCCTAGTTTTAAGGCTTTCTCTTCCTTTCTACTTCATGCCTTTTTCTGAGGTGCTCATTTAAATGCTAGAAAACATTAAATGAAGATGTGCTCATTTAAAACATTTTCTGAGGTATTCTTTTTTCTGAGGCCACATTAAAGGCTAGAAAACATCTTCATGCCCTCAAAATATCAAAATATAGGGCTACCACATGTTTCACACAAGAATAGCTATGGAACTCTTCCAAATCAAAATAAATTTCTTCACAGTACGCTCTTTTAAGCCAAAAAATGATCATAAAATGCCAAAATCGAGCCCCTAGCAGGGGTTAAAGAAAATAAAACCGCACCCTCCCACAGCTTTTGAGCAGGGGCAATAACAAACGCCAAAAACAGGCTCTCGGATAGAAGCTAAGGCCAGCAAACCGAACCCCCAAACAAAGCCAAACCGAACCCTTCAAGGACCATAAGTAAAGTTCGAGCAGTTAGGACAAAGTTTCAACAAAAACCAAAAGCCAAGTCTCAACAGAACCCAACCTCAATGGCTTGGCAGAGAGAAAACCGAAAAAAGAGGCAAAACACGGGGGAAGAAGGTACCTCCTTGAAGCAAAAAAAGCAACACAGAAACTTTAAAGGCACTCCCCAACTTCAACTCTTCCTCCAACAGTAAGAGGAAGTCAACCCGAGCACAGAAAGGTAAAGAAGTAAGTGAGAAAAGAAAATGACAGAGCTTTCCCTCCCTCAGAGATTTTTTGCCCTTTGAAACGCACCAAACGAAAATCTTATATAGACCAGAAAAGGAGAAGGAATGATTAAGAGATCGCATATGGCTCGAGAGATCGAGAGAGGTAGAGGATTAAATCAATGCAGAGGATACGATCTGCGGCAGAGAAGATCGAACTCAGAGCGCAGAATATAGGATACGAGGGATGGCATCTGCGAGACTTGTCTCGCATGCGAGAGGCGAACGCAAGAACGAATCCCTCTAACGACACGAAGGAGCGGGCCAAGCAACCGAACGAGCCAATCTAGGGCTGAGGCAGGCTCACGGGTTCGAGAAAATTAGGCGGGGAGGGAGGACATAGATTTAGGTTATGAATAATAATAATAATATTATTATTATTTATTATTATAATTATACCTAAATTACGCATCTTTCCTTAGACACGTCGTTGGAATGAAACGAACATCCCCCATTAGGCAAAATCGACGTTCCGGACGCGTCGGCGCAGTCTGTTTCGTCAACCGGAGTTGTTTAGGCAACCTCATCGACGATTGGGACAAAAATGCTTTGCGACCCGGACCGCATCAAAAACTCGCCTCGAGCTCAATCAAACAGGAAGGCGAAAAGCACGACGATGTCAGATCAAGGCATACAATCAATCCTAAGGCCAACAGTCTTATAAGGATTCTCCTTGAGTTTCCTCACAGTAGCCCCGCCTACTAGGTGCTAGAGGTCAAAACTACTATGCAGAACTTCAAGTCGAGCGAAGAAAAACTCAAAATTTTTAACTGGGATGGCTCCTTTGCTAGTTTTCTAGGAGTAGTCGACAGAAAAGTCCTACGGCTAGATCCTAGGCTATTTAAAGAGGAGAGATTAAACATCAACCAAAAGTGAGGTCAACAGCCTTAAAATGTGCAATTTTTTTACTTATTCAAGAAAATTAGATGACTTAAGCCTTAAAAAACTTTGAAATCATTATGCTCATTTTGGGAGGCAATATCCCAACTACCACATTAGATTTCTAATGAAGACTTACATATTCAAGACAAAATGAATTTCTTTTCTTAGGGATCAAGATACATGAAGATCAAAAGTTCATCTATCAATATCTTAAACTTCAATCGAGTTTTTACATTTCAAAGAACTCTTATCTTAAAATATTGTACAGAGCTAGTGAATTTCCATAAGATCGTAACGCTCTACAACAATATCACAAAAAACTTTTTGAGATCTTCTGAAGCGTTCAAAATTCTCCTCAGCTTCCATTAGATGTTCTCTTTTATTTCAAGTTTGTAAGAAAAAGAGAACATATTTCTTAACTATAATTCATTTTAATGGCATCATATACAACACTTATATATTTCAATTAGTAAATTCTTCTTTCTAAAAGCTATTGATGTCAATGTCTACATCAAGCTGAAAATCCTATTTATCAAAATATCATGATCAATAACTCTTCGAAGGGAAGACCAAAATCTTTTCATATGAATTACGGGTCTTAATTTTCCTTAAATCTATCTCTTATATGAAGTACAATATTCTAGAGTTGAATAGGCATTAATCACTTAGAGATGAGGATGCAATAATAGTTTGGAGATGAACAAACAACATTAATCTGATGATAAAGCCTTTATTCAAATATATTTATTCCACCATTTTTTAATATTCAGAGCTCAATTTTAGTGTTTTCAAAACTTGATAAGCATCTACGAATAAAAATAAGGTCAATTAATTGTCACCAAGAAATTTATATGATAAGGCAAGAATCTTAATGCATTTTGGGGTAAGAGATCTTTCAAGTTTGAATTTAGGATCATCCAAATTCTGATTTCAACAAATTTATAGTTTAACTGAGCAACTCGACTATACAAGCTTAATGAAACCAAAAATGATCCACTCCAAGTTCAAATAAGCCAAAATCAAACATTTGAAGTGTTTTAAAGGATTTGGGGCATTAATTGGAGGGTCAAACAAACTCTAAATTTAGTATGCTTATAATTAAATTTGAGCGAGTCGATGAGAGGAATCCAATCAGCCCAAGGCCATCTAATTCTGAAGCCCTTAAGACTTTTAAATGTTGAAAAAATATATTGTGATTGAATAAATTCTGGCCATTTGATGAAGTGTTTTGAGAGGTTGCTCAAACTTATTAAATTAATTACCCTATTTAAAAGCTCAAAATTTGTCCATATTTTTCACATGAAAGGAGAGAGGAGAAGGCAAGAATGAACTGACAATTGAAGCATAAATTATGAAGAGAAGTGTAGGTGAATAATCACTAACCACTATCGACCATCAACAACGATTATTTCAACCAACTATATTTGTTTTAGCCACCAACTACTACTTTGTAGCCACTAATTACATCTTTTGCAGCCCAACTATGGTTCTTGTAGCAAAACTTCTATCTGTAGTCATGATTGTCGATTTTTATAATCTCGTTTTCTCTAATTCAAGAGAAGAGTGAACTTCTATATTTTTAATTACATGGTTAATTACTTTGATCAGGATAAACCCAGAGGTTTTTTTTTTCCATGGGTGTTCTATATAAAAAATCTAATTATCTTATATATTTCTATTGGTGTGTCCTAGAAAATTATACTGAGCTAAGATTTAAATTTTTTTATTAATGAAAATATTCTATTATGCAGCAAGCTCCAAATAATGTCAAACACCCAATTTTCAAAATACTTATGGACTAATTGATTTGCTGAAAAAGGGAATGTAGTATAATTCAAATTTATTTTATTTAAAATATTTTACAGTTGTTTGGTTCGATGTAAGAAAATGTAGGAATATATGTTTTTGTTTTTAGTTTGAAGAAAAATAAAATTAATGAAAAACATAGTTAGCGGTGTCGGGTGATAGACAATGACGGCGGTGGTGGAAATGAGGGTTGTAATTTACAATATATTTGAAAATTGCCCAATCTAGTGAATGCCAAATACAAGAAGTTTAAACTACAGAGTCTATTCCAAAAGCTTACATTACATTCCTTTTTTATCCAACATTACACTAAAATTTTAAAAATCTCTGCATTCTTTTTAATTTATAAATATACCAAATCCCTCTTTAGTGCAACTCTTAACCACCTCTAAAAAGCTAGCATCTCAAAGAATTCCATCCTAAATTACTTTAAATAGTTTTTCTTATATCCTCTCATGTGAAATAAGATTACTCCCATTCATGTTACACTTATGGTTCAAGATTCAAACTTTCTACACCTTTAAGAGTATAATTCTAACAACTCTTAATCACCTCCATAATTTTCATGTTCTGATTTACTTATTACCTCAAGTTATGTTATGTATGCTTCTAGAAAGAGGATCACCTTAACTGCTTGTTATATCCATAGCTTTTCTACATCACTTTCTCCATTGCCTTGTCCTAATTACCTTCTGTCACCTCCGTAGTTTAAATAAAAGTTGCATCATTTTTAATTTAAATAAAGACTGTTTTGGTTTCCATCAATCATCTTCATAACCTTCTTGCATCATTTCACCCATCAATAATGAGGAATGTGTCAACCCTTCTCAACTGCCTTCCATCATTATTTTGCTCATTTCCTTTTTATGTCATGTTTGCCTTGCAGAAGAGACCCGTTTTGGCATCAACCTTATTTTGTCGATAATATCAATAACTAGACACACTTTCAACTTCATTTAGTATTGACATTTTCTTGAAGTTTAGGAAATGGAAACCATAAACAACTCATACCTATTATTAAGACTAGCAATTTCAGTAGGAGTGAATCTCATAATTTTTATAAAGACATTTCTCATAAAAATGTATGTCATTTTGTCGTATTTTACTTATATCAGAGTTATTGTTTGTAGATTTAGGCTATTGATGCCCTGCGTCCATCATAGAATCCCTATGAAATATTTGTCTGAAAAATGATAAAAATGATACTGCTCCAATTTTTATCAACCATCTTTAAAAATAAATAATTCTTTCTCTTTAATACACAAAATATTTATACTAATTCAAAAGCTGATATTTTGCAGACCCAGGCCAGTAGCCGCACAACCTCTGTAGTTCCATCTCCCTTGAAGCTTATCCATCTGATATTTATTTAAACTGTTTACACTCAGACGACTCTGTTAGTCTCATGCCCTCATTAACTGGAAGTTCAATATTGCCACAAGTTCATCCAAAGTATTGGAAAATGTGGATATTCATATCATAAAATTTTAAAATTTTATTATATAATTTCGCTAATCCTATTTTTTTAATATTTCTCTTTGTAAGGATAGTCTTTAAATAAAAGAGTGGAACATATTAAAAATTTGAACTTTTAAAGAGGATTGAAACAAAATAATTAATAACATTATTATTAATAGTTAAATTAAAAAAAAAGGGTGCAAAGCTTCTGTTGAAACTGGAACAAATTGAAAGGACAAGGGCACGACATTTTATCCTCGTTCCTCTATCTCTAGTTAATGGCTCTTAATTCTTGTAAAACTGTTTGTTTGATCTGATTTTTTTTTTCTGTCAGAGATGATCTTTGCTTTTCGTTTCCTACCATGGAAGGGACAAAATTCCTGCTGCTCCCGCATTTAGATTTCTCTGCTAATATTTGGGATTATCGGTTTTGATAGCAAGCAATGTTTTATCTTCAATATGTTTTCCATTTCAGTTGTTCCCCTAGCTTTCATAGTTTATGAGCTGAACTTTCCGATCGTAAATTTATAAGCCAATGGGTTATTTTCAGTTTATGCACTTTTTTATTGAAATGGACTTCCGCTTGAAACGTGATCAAAATTTATGACCTAGAAACTCTTTATTGATGAATGTTGCTCTACTCTATTTTGGCAAGTTAACCAACAACAAACTGAAGACTTCTCTTTTTTGTTTGCTTTTAAGCAGGTTTTGTTTTAACATATAGATAGACACAAAAAATTTGGTTACTCATACTTTTGCTCATAGTGCTTTATAGGGTAGCTTTTTTGCTAAGGAAATGGGTAGTTCACATTTTCCTTTTTTTGTTAATTTTGAGCAGTCCCATCTTTCTGTTGGTTCGGTATAGTTTCCTATTGTAACCTTTTTGTTTTATTGTAATGCAAATGCACATTTCAAGGGAGATGTACTGGAAGTTCTGTGACAAATATCATGATTTTTTATATTGGGGACAGGGTTTTCGATGTGATGATTCTGAGAAAAATGATACTAGAAATTGTAAAGAAATAATCTTATATGTTTGTTTATATGATTCATATGATATTGGATATATCAGTTATAATCATCACAAATTTTTTCAGGAAATCCAAACAAGTTATTGCTCAAAGGCAATACAATTTTTATGATTACCTTTTTATTTTTATTAATAGGATTCATAGTAGTTCCAATGAGATTTTAGAGACCACTTATTGATGCGATTAAAAGCAAAAGAAATACTTTAAAGAGAGCCCTCTTGACATGTTGATACCGGACTTAACCCGAAAACACTGCAAAGTTTTTTTGCCAAAAACTTCAAATAATGGAATCACATAAATGTTCTTAAAACAGGGAAACAAAGAACACGAGCACCAACGAGCCCTTAGGGTGAGGGTGGAGGGGTGAATCTAACTGGACAGCGTGAGGATGTAGGTCTGAGGGTTTGCGGCAATAGGGGAGAGTGGCTGGAAGGGGGTGCTGGCAATTGGTGGGGTCGTAGGAAGGTGTGTGGCAATAACTGGGGTGCAGGAATGTCGATTGCAGGTCTTGTAACCTTCGACAGGGATTGGTAGCGGTAATTGGGATGTATGGGAAGTGGGCAACAACAACAGTAGGGTTTGACAGGACTAGCGACAACGATAGTAGGGTGTGTATGGGAAGCAGGCGACAACAACAACACATAGAGAGAGGGATCGGCAGTCAGATCAGCAAGGGGAGGGCGCATGGGTGGAAACAACAAGCAGGGGAGTTGGATGGGGCGAGGGGTTGGTCGAGGTTATTACCATCTTGGAGTAGGATACAACCGGGACACCACTTGTCCTCAAATATAGCCTTAACAGGGAGAAGAATGCTTAGAGTAAAAAATTTGAAATCAGCAACTAAAACCCCAGACAACAACACATTTATAATAGGATAAATAAGAGAAGGGGGAAAGAGCGGTAGCTCCCGCCCATTAGAAAGCTGACTGGTCCAACCTCCCTGTTGGATCGGCACACCCAGGCTGAACCAGTCGGTTCACCCAGCACCTAGCCCTGTGTTAGTCTCCCGATTCAGCTAGCACCTAACCCTGTGTTAGTATCTTGGGGTTGGGGGAGCTTCGACTTCATTCATCGAAGCTTCTGAGTCCTTGTAGCACAGTGTCAAATCCGTGAAATTGAACTTAGTAGAAATATTATAGTCTTCTGGTTGGTCAACTTGTAAGCACTGTCATTTAGCTTTCAAAGTATCTTGAAAGCTCCATTTGCGCATGGCTTGAGTTTTCTGAATACTGCCACTATGAATCTTTATTTCTTTAACCTGATCCACACTAGATCTTCTTTAGAGTCGTATTTTTCCTCTTCTTATTGGCTTGTGCTTGGTATTTGCAATTCTGCTTAGTGTTCTATTTTCCAACTTTCTCATGGAGTTTTTGAATCTAGTGCACATGTTCATCCGCATTCTCACTAATCTCTATCGTCAGTAGGAGCGATACAATTCTAGTGGAGTGAGCGGGTTGCCCTGTACGCGATCTCAAGTGTAGTGTGACCTGTGATATGACTTATGGATTTGTTGTACGCAAACTCGGCCTAAGCGAGAGTCAAATCCAACTGCTTCATATTTTCTACAAGGAAACATCTAAATAGATTTCCAAGGCCCCTATTTGTTACCTCTGTCTGACCGTTCGTTTAAGAGTGAGCTGCGGAACTAAGTTGAAGCTTAATGCCAATTTTTTTCCCACAGAGTCTCCCAGAAGTGGCTCAAAAACTTGACATCCTTGTCTGAAGTGATGGTCACAGGCATCTCGTGCAGTCTCATACTTTCCTTGAAATATAAGTTGGTGATATGTGATGCATTCAGTATTCGATTGCAGGTTATGAAATGTGTCTTCTTCAAGAATCAATCCACGATTTTGTTATGTCCTTGGAAGTCCCAACATAAAATCTTTACTACTGTCTACTCAGGGTGTATGCTTTTGGCACTGGTAATGGAGTTTATAATCTCACATTCTGCCCACTGGATTTTGCTGATAATTCCTGCATTATCTGACTTGTCACTCCACATCTCTCACTAGTTGGGACCAAAATAAGTGTTCTCTCACATGTACGAGAGTCTTGTCCCTGCCAAAATGTCCTATTAGTCCTCCCCTGTGGCCCTCCTGAATGATAAATTTCCGCAACAAACAACAACGGGAAAATTGAATATTATCGTGGAATTCAAAATAGAGAAATACAATCTCACAAACTAAAATAGAAATAGCAACAAACACGACTCAACAAGCTCAAACTATGGTGAATCTTAAGGTGGTGGTGGTAATTGACAAGGGTTTGATCCCCGGGAGAGGTAGCAAAGGGTGGGTGGGCGGCTGGAATTCATGGCAGCAACAATGGTGTGGGTTGGTAAACCTGAGAGGGAGGTGCAAAACTGTAGGAACAACAAATGCGGTTGCTGTCCTGGGCAGTGGTAGCAAGAAATAAGGGGCTGGGCAGCGGGAAAACGGCTGGGATGGGCTGTACTGGATTGCAGCAGCTAGAAAGGAGGACGGATTGAACATTTTAATTTGCACGGCTGACTCCCTCAACTAAGTCAACTTAACCATGTCAAACACTGTGCAAGAAGGACCAAGCTTTCAGAGCTGTGTTAATGCTCTTGAAAATTGATGACAGGGAACGTTAGCTGATATAGTCGGTAATAATACTGTTCCTCCCTTCAAATCATCCTTGTCGATATCGCTTTTGTATGTCTCCTCTTAGTCATTTTAAATTTTTATTTTGTCCTTCTTGACGATAAATTTCACTAGTTTGTTTGTATTCAAGGGTAACCAATTAATTGTCTCCAGCAACATTTCAATTCTCTAAGATAGAGCTCTTTACGGCCCTATGAAGTTGATGCAATGTGAGATTCTTATTTCTAACGATGAGTGTTGATTCATATATTGTGTCGATATAATCATACTTAGTTCATTATTTATGTCATTTGTTCTTTCTTATCACTTAGTCAATTATTAAGCGTGAAATAGTTGTTATTTTAGATATACTCGTCTTTCTTTTTTGGCTTGTAGTTGATTAGAATGTCCACACATTTATAGCTGCTATTAAAATAATAATCCTTTTGATGTAATTCAAACTTGATGGTTGATATTGGAATAATGAAATTTCCTTATTGAAGTCCCCGTTAGGACTCAATTCATCCCTATTGTTACTAAACGTGAGATTCTCTCTCTCTCTACATATCTTTGGACTACCTCCATTCTAGGCATTCATTTATCTCCTACCCTCAATATATTCTTTTTTTATTCTAGTTCTTCTTCTATATAATATTCCTTCTCTTCTTAGTCATAAAGAAATATTTAAGTCCCTCCTCACTCATTGTCATTAGGTGTAGCTTATTTTACTGCCTATGACAATCTGATCTAGACTAATATATTCTATATCTCTCCTAACTATCTAATTTTTCCGTCCCTGCTCACAAAATCTTTACTTTTCATAGCTTGCCTTTAACTTTGGTTATCTTGTGTAAAATGGTACTATGTTAGGCACACAACTCTGTCAAACTAATATCATGGATTTTACATGCCATTTAATCTTAAGAAGGATTAAAATTTTTCCTTAGAGCCTCAGTAGCTTACAATTGTTCTATTATTCTCATTGAGTTTATAATTTCACTATTTCTAAATACAGAGGATGAACTACCTAGCTCACACATGAACCATAGAAGTAATATGTTTATGCTCCAATATTATTTTCAGGGCCCCATGTAGCTATGCATCAGGAACGGGAGACAAATTCTAATGAAAAACGAAAGAGAAAACTGAAGACTCCGGCACAAATTGAGGCACTAGAGAAATTTTATAATGGTACAGCTGATTTATTTTTCGTGGTAGAATGCATTGGAGAAAATAAAGGGAATATCCTTAAAAAAAATGTCTTTAATACTTTTCTTAATTTATAATATTTTTTTCTTTTTCCAGAGCACAAGTACCCTACCGAGGTAATGAAATTGGAATTTGGTGAGAAAGTAGGTCTCTCTGAAAAGCAGGTTTCTGGATGGTTTTGCCACCGAAGACTGAAAGATAAGAAGACTTTGCAAGGAGAAGTTTGTACAAATGGAAAACAAAATCTCTCCAGTAGTGCTGTACATGATCGCATTAGTGGGGTTAAACAAGAATCTTGTAGTAGTACCAAACAGGTGGATAGAAACCTTGATTTTAAAGAAGTGGAAAGTAAAATGTATTATGGCTATAGATCTTGTTCTGATGTACTTGCATATGAAACCAGCAATAAACATCCTCGTACTGGAATTGATCATGTTGCAGAAGATAGATCTTCAGGTAGTAGTTCAGCATCTCAAGGTAGCTATTTAGAAAGCCATGAGAACCCTTACGTTGTTCAAGCTTCTGGTTACAAACTTTGTAATGATAGTGGCATCTTGATGAGTAACAAAAACAGAGTCATGAAGAGTAATGAAAATATGGTGAAGCCCAGGCATTCATTTATGCGAGTTGAGAATGATACTCTAGCTATTTCTAAACTTAAGTGGAAACTTGGAAGTAATTATCGTGAAGATGGTCCTCTTCTTGGCTTTGAATTTGATTCCATTCCTCCCAGTGCATTTGACTCGCCAACTCGGGATTCAAAATTCGGTAATACTTGAAATCTCTTTTTTTTTCTGCTGCAGTATTATATTTTACCTTTTTTTAGGTCTTCTGACACTTGTTACATCTTTGTCTTCATTTTTTTTTTATCCTCGATTTTTTTGAACTCAATCTTTTGATTTTTCATGGCCTTCCAATGTTCTTCATGGTGCTTATTAAGGAGCCTCTAGTATAAAAGCAAGAAGTCACTGAATGCTTACCAAAGTTGGTATTTTTTGTGAGGGTTTTGTTAAGTCACTGAATGCTTACCAAAGTTGGTATTTTTTTGTGAGGCTTTTGTTAAATCCATCATATTCCTTTGGAGATTCATTAATCTTATACTTAGCATAAAGAAATTTACAGTGTTATATATATATATATATATATATATATATATATATATATATATATATATATATATATATATATATATATATANTATATATATATATATATATATATATATATATATATATATATATATATATATATATATATATAAGAATCCATGTCGTCCGGCCGCTCTGCTAGGGTTCCACCCCATGGCGAACCCTAGCGTTTCATTTCGATCGTCACTGCTGCCCCGATCTCCAATCTCACACGACTGTGCTTTGGTGGCGTCGTCTGCGGCAGAGAAGACGCGACGCTGCATCATCCCGCAGCGCCGCTCGCCAGAGTTTCGCGGGCCTTAGCTCGCCCGCTCGCCTGCGCAGGCTTCTTCTTCGCGCTCTACGACGCCAACGCTGTGTGCACTGTTTCGCGCCATGCGAAGAACTGCGGCGTGCGCTGTTTGTGCTGATCGACGGCGTCTAAATGGCATCAGCGCGTTCCTACGCAGCCGCCCTCGCCAGTGATAACCCCGTCTCCGCCCCTCTTTCCAATATGTTTCCACAACGATGCCATGACAATTTTGCACTTGGCATTGAAACCAGATTTCTCAAAAAAGTTTCCCGTAAAAACGGCAAACCTGCAATCTTTCTCACTGAAGCAGAGATCTCCACCTTAGCTGCGCCCTGCCGACTGTTCTTAGTAGGTAAGTTTCTTTATGGAAACCCTAAACTTGAACTAATTCGAAAGGACTTTGAGCAAATGAAGCTGAAAGGGAGTTGGAAGATCGGTAAATTGAATGGTCGCCACATTCTCATTAAATTATCAAATAATGAAGACTACACTTATTTATTTGCGAGAAGACTTCTTTGAATTGAAAATCAAGTGATGAAGGTGTTAAAATGGACGGTGGATTTTGACCCTCGTACTGAACCTCCTACAATTCTTGTTTGGCTTCATTTCCCAGGTTTGAAGATCCACTTTTTTTATTAAGAGCTTCTCTTCGCTTTAGGGATGGTATACGGTAAACCCCTCAAAGCTGACACGCCTACAGTGAAGCTAACTCGACCTTTAGAAGCCAGAATTTTGATAGAAGGGATATTACTTTACCTTTTCCGGGAGAATATGGATTGACACACAACATCAGGGATTTTGGCAACAAGCAGAACTTGAACAAATACCACTTTATTGTACTCACTGCTGTATGTTTGGACATTCTCGTTTTCAATGTTATCAGTTGCATCCAAATTTAAAACCTTCAAGTAAAAACGCTTTTGGATCTGCCCTACCTCATATACATGTCCCTCGTCCGCACCTGAGTGCATTTCACAAACTATTGAAACACCGGTTGACACGATGCTACCTCCACCTCCCACTATCGGAGACAATACTCTCTCTGTTCTTCCGACTGATATATTAGCAGGTTTACTTGGGTCCGATAATCAGGATAGTATTGAAACTCCACATCCCCAAGATGCTTCAGGTGCTGAAGAGACATGCTCACCATCTTTCCAGAATCAGAATGTTGTTACTGCTAGTCAGGAGCTGGGGGCTCATTCTCTCCTACATGCCCAACAATCCGTTGACCACACCGATCAGATGAGCCAGTCCTCGGATGAGGAATGACAGGTTTACACATCTAGAAAGAAAAAGAAGAATGGAGGCACACCCCAGCTTGGGAACTTAATGGATGATACTTTAGTAACTTCGGGCAATGGAACGACACTCAGCAATTTGTTAGCTCTCTCCGGTCCTAGAACCAGAGGCAGAGGCAAGACCAAGTTGGCTCGTGCCTAGCAGCTTATTTCCTGCAAGTTTTGTTTTTTTTGTGTTTTATATTTGTTTCATCCTTTTAGGATGCTAGTATCTGATGTATCGTATGGGTAGAGCACCTTTTTTTGGGTCCTCTCATACAATCTATGTATCTTTTCAATTTCAATAAAATTAGCCCTTGGGCTTTAATATATATATATATATATATATATATATATATATATATATATATATATATATATATATATATTATTTTTTTAATAATAAATACAAATTGTTCTTTATGCACCTTATTATACCATATTCCTCTATGAATGGTAGAGGAAAACCACATATCTAAATGTTTATATTTTGTCCTTCCATAGGTGATTAATAAGTGCACATCCTCAAAACAATTGACAACATGCAGCTTCAATTAGGCTCTACCTGTTACCCTTAAACTCTTCCCTGTTCAACTTTGATCTACATGACAGAAATATCATATTAGTTGTTCTAAGATATTTAGGCTTCACTAAGAACTGCTCGCTAGGAACTTTTAAATTTTTGCACAAGAAAACTTCATTCGAGAGGCCTTGTTTTGCTCATGCATTTAGAAGTATATAGATAAGGTCTTTATTTGCAGCATATGATAGTTATGTCCCAATTATAGCATTAACATGCTTTGTATGACCCTGCTAGTGATGCTTGTTGACTCTGAAATAAATGCAGTTCCATTGCCTCATCTCGGCATACCTAGCGTGGATACACTGTTCTTTTCATGTACCTGCACTGTCTTCCTTCGTTATACTGTTTTCAACCTTTATAAGGTTTCTGCAAACTAATGTCTAAATTATATGTGCTAATGGATATTTTCTTATCCAACTTATTAGCTGATTATTTTTTTATTTTCAGAACCCTATTATGTTGGAGATACTATGCAACAAGGGGCTTCTAGCTTCTATATGAGTACCAATGAGCATAGGGTAATTCCTTACTTTTAATTTCCATTCTCTACAGGTATTTCCCGTGCATTGTGTGCCCCATTCTTTATTATAATTGCAACTTAAGCATGAACATGCTGGGATCTTGTTTGGCTTAGTTTGTTTATCCAGCTATGTAAGAACCAGCTGTAGTTCGTTAATGAGCTTGATAAAGGAGGAAAACCTGTATATTTTTAGTAAATGTGTTTGTACCTATATAAGCACAAAAAAGACTCCAAAAAATGGAAACAAATAGAGATCAATATCTCGAATAATTTGACATAAAATCATATCTCCTAATATGATACTTATACTGTCACGAACCAGCTTGATATCTTAGCATTAACTAAGTTATGAACTATGATCGGACGATATTATCATTTCCTTTAACTTTCACTAATTTTCATAAATTTCAACTTATAAAAGAGCCACTAAGAAGCCACAAAATACACTACATAGAAATGAAATCATCCAAAATGAACTGCATAGTTTATAGTAAAATATTTCAAACCAACACACAGTAGTATCATTACTCAGAAGTAAACATTATAATAACTACAACCACAACATAGTATCTATCAGTAGTAGTCCTTATCCTATAAACTAAATCTCTCCTGTGAGACATCTCAATCTACAATTTCTCCTGAAATAAACAATTAGATTCAGTAGTAAATTTTCTACCATTATGCAATTATATTCTTATTATGTATTAAATTAATATGCAAATGCTATGCATGAATGTTCAAAAGATATGCAATTTATTGATAAATTAAACTATAATCATTTATTTTATTAATTTAATGCTTCACATTTTAATTTAAGTATTTACCTTTTTTAATCTTATAAAAGTTATATCAAGATTACCGTCATACACGAAAGTATTCTAAAATTTTAACCATAGATATCTTGAAAATTTTGCACCCGAAGGTGCACCTTCACCATTTTTATTTTCTTTTTCATACATGGGTATATTGTATCCCCTCCCAGTACCATTTGAGAGTAATCCTGAATGACTTTATACATTTCATTTCCTTTAATCACTTTCTTTTAAAGTCATTGAACAATCATTTCCCTTCTAATCATTTTATTTCATTCATTTCAAATATTCTCTTAACTTGTAACATGCATATAATTAGCAATCATGTGTCTGAAGCAATAAGACAAGTCTTTATTTACTAAAAGATCAATTTAATACATATAAAAAAATAATGACTCACCTGAAGCCTGAATGTCTTTTTGTTTTCCTTGTATTCCTCTTTACAATTCCTTAATTAACGCTCGTTGCACATTTAATCACTGATTTACATATATTATATTAATATATAGTTAATAACATCTTAATTAATTAACAAAACATCTTATATAAGTAAAATATCCAACTTCTTACCTTGTTAAAGTTTGCTTGGATCGATATTTATTCCCAACAAAACTTTCCACTTATGATACCTGATTTTTATTCATAAAATTTTTAATGTTAATATAATAACATATTTAATTATTTTAATTTATACTATTTAAAACATTAAACACCCTTACATAATTGCAAAGGCGCAGCTTCTTCTTCATGCTAAGGCCACTACTTTTCTCTAATCCTTTGCACTGAGTTGATTGAATAAGGCTTCCTTGCTCGTATATCTTACAAACGCAAAGTCGGAGCAGCCATTCTCTTCTTCCCCTTCAATGTTGGTCAATTTTCCTCCTTCACACGCGCCGACACAATACTCGCACACAACGCATGTCTTCCCTTCTCCTTCCTTCGATTAGAGTTCGCACAACACACTTTCGTAAGCTCGACATTGGCGTCAAATGCGAAGCTTCTTGGTTTACACTCCACTTTCGCACAGGAGGCGTGCGTGGCTCAACTCCAAGGTATGACACGCTTCTTCTTCTTCCCTAGGCTGCTAGGCTAGGGTTTCCTCCTCGACTTTGCTTATGAGCCTCATTTGCTTCTCCCTCTTCTTCCTTCTCCTTGCTTGCCAAGTTGAGGCGTGATTCCTCGTTATTGTCATTTCTTCATTCTCCATTCTTCATAGACTACCACTCGCTTTCTCAATTGTTTTTGGTTTAAATGGGGACAAACGACACATAAGTTCAATTGTAACGACGTTTATCACACTATCATTTCAGTTATTACTATTACTATTTATTTATTTATTTTATCTTATTTCTTTAAAATTTTAATTAGTGCAATATATCACAAGATAGTTATCTAACTAATGCATTAACACTCCCTTATATATATATATATAGACACACACACACACACACACACACACACACACACACACATATATATATATATATATATATATATATATA
>NEWO01000022.1:3617718-3637179 GCA_003013225.1 Phalaenopsis aphrodite | reverse complement strand
TGTGTGTGTGTTTGTGAATGGAGGACGAGAGCTTTGCTAGTGTTTTGAACGTGATTTTCGTCGCTATTGATGCTGTCGCTCGAAGGACACTCGTCTCTATTGTAGACATTTCTGCTTTGTCGGCTCGCGTCCTTCTTCGACGCTGACGGTTCGTTTGCGTTTCTCGATTTCGAAGACGACGCGTTTGCGTCTACGCTTTCGATTTCGACGACAACGTTCAACTAGTCCAGCCGTTCGCGTCTGCGTAGTTTCCCTGCATGACAGCTTCGGTTCGGGTTTCTGTTCGACGAAGAGGCGTTTGCGTCTGCTTGAACCTGAGTCTCGTTCGTCGACGACAGTCGGCATGCCGCGCCAGCTAGTCCTGATGTGCTTGTGTGAAGCACTTTAATTGCCTTAGGACTTTCCTACGCTGCCGCCCTCGCCGGTGATAATCCCCCCAAACCCCCCGATGCTGCATTGATTCATAAATGCAGCTCCTTTTCCATCTTGTAGATAGTCCGATGTTCCCGCAGATGTACCATGATTCCATTGCAAGACATGAAGATTGCAATCTCATAAAAAAAAATAGAGAAAAAGTCAGGCAAACCAACATTGTTCTTCTTTGACGCTGAAATTTCAACTCGTGCAGGACAATACAATTTTTTTCTAGTTGGAAAGTTCTAATTAGGTAGCCCTAAGATGGAGATTATCAGGAATGTTTTTTAAGATTTCAAACTAGTTGGGGCTTGACAGATGAGTTTTTTCGATGAAAGACATGTTATGATACAACTAAGCATAGAAGAATATTACACAAGGATTTTCTCAAAGAAATTCATCACAATCGAGGGAAATCATATGAAATTGCTAAATTTGACCTCTGATTTTGATCCTAGTCAAAAACCACATTACGTCTATCTGATTCTCATTACCTGAACTCAAGCTTCAATTTTTTGACATATCTATTTTATATGCAATTGGGACTATCCTTGGAAAACCTTTGCAGGTAAACAAATCTACAATTCATTTCTCAATGCTCTCTATTGCAAGGATTTTGATTAAAAGAGATATTACACTACCAGATGTAGAAGAAGTCTGATTTTGCTCTGCTCAAATTGGTTATTGGCAAAAAAATATTATGGAACAAAAGCCTTACTACTGCAAGCACTGCAAAATGTTTGGACACCCGCAAGATAAATTTTTCAGATTGCGCCCACAGTTGAGAACCAATAGTCAAAAGTAGGAATATGTTGTTAGTGCACCTCACGTGTCGAACGCGCTCCCAGTAAACCTGATGACAGCCAACCTAAGGAGGGAATTACCACAAGACAAGAAATGGTGTTTGCCCCTGAGAACCCTTCTTCTAACCATACTATATGGGATATTGTTCAAACTGAAAGTTAGGATAGCCCTGCAACTTCTATTCAGAAAGCATCAGGTTCACACTTCACATATACTGGAAACCTATCTTTGTGGCAACGACTGGCTTTTCTTCTACTGCGGTTCTAATATCTAATCAGACCGAGGATCACATGAGCCAGTTTTCAGATAAAAAATGACAGGTTTACACTTCTCGACTGAAGAAGAAGGCTGGGGGCACACTCCAACTTAAAAATTTAATAGATGATACTTTGGTTACTCCTGACAATGACACAACACTTCAAAGTTTGTTATTTGGCTCCGCTCCTAAAACTAGAGGAAGAGGCAGGACTAAACTGGCTCGTTCCTAGCTACTTGTTTGCTGCATGTTTTAAATTTTTTGGTCTATCTGTATCTTTTTGTTGAGGTAGTACTGTACTTGGTATCGTATGGGTAGGGTGCCTCTATTGTGCCCTCTCATACAACCTTTATGTATCTTTTCTATTTCAATAAAATCAGCCATTGAGCTTTTCATATATATATATATATATATATATATATATATATATATATATATATATATATATATATATTATTCAAGCTTTATATTAATGAGAAAAAGGTAGGTAGTTTAAAGCTTTAGTAAAGATAGTCACGTTCTGAATTGAAAATAGGAATATTTTTTTGGGATAACAAAACATCCCAAATGAAGTAGTAATCTACTTCAATATGTTTTAATACATTCATAGAAAATAAAACTATTAGTAATTTATTGTGCAAGATGATTGTTGTAATACAAATGTCATAAGTTGGGTTATGAGAAAATCACTCTTAAAGAGTCTGCAACTCTATTTTTTTGGGTTTTGCTTCTTCTAGAGTCCGCAACTCTTTTTTTTTTGTTCTCATCAAAATGTTTTATAGACTTTATAAAGTTCAGCTTCTCATATTTGGCAGCCCTGTCCAACAGTTCTTGGAATGTAGTGATAGACGTCTTGCATAAGTAGGGTACCATCTTATCATTGATGTTGCCCATTAATAATTGGATTATATGCTCCTCTTCTAACTGTTGTTTGTATTTTATGCTTAGGTTACGCCAACGGTGATATATTGTCATGAGTTCACCCTTCTTTTCTTTTTCTCTAGAGTCAGATCAACAATAGATGTCATTGTTTCAAGCTCTGTGAAAATTTTTACAGATTCATCGTGTAACTCTGCATGCCAAGAACCAGCGAAATAACAATGCATATGTGCCACGTGTTGTTGCATGATGCTCTGAACTGGAATGGATGTTGCTTAGGATTACCGTTACCATTGAAAGTATTGAACTTCGGTATTAAATAGCCCTTTGGATGTGAGACTTGATCATATTCGGCTAGAAAATGACGGTCTTTACCCACCAGTTTCTCAATTTATTCTGAGGCTATAACAACCTTGATCTTTTCATTAATAATACTTTCCAACTTAGTTATTACTTGTTCATCATCATTTAGAACAACTTGAGAAGTTTGTTGCAGTAATACGAAAATTGATTCAACTCTTTTTTCAGACAACCAGTACTCCCGATGTTTGAGGTATTGGATTCACAAGTGGGTTATTAGGAATTGTTGGATGCTTGATTATTGGCAAGCGGAAAATGAACCATGCCTACTATAGTATTCTTTTACCATATCTTCAACATAATATTTATTTGTGACATCATCTCATTCATCTTGATGCTAAGTTGAGAAGTTTATGTCTTTAGCCTTAGGGTCTGTTTGGGGCAGCTTATTGCCTGCGGCGGCATTTTCAAAACGTCGCCGTCTCGTTTGGTTGGAGCTTTTACACCGCGGTCCACGAAACTCCGTTTTCATTTTGTGAATAATGCGGATCGCGGGATGACCCCTGCAGTCTGCGTTCATTCGCTGATTATTACCATTTACCCTTGCGTGATCCTCGTTCTCCCGAACTCGTCTCCTCTGCCCTAACAAGATCCTCGTCTCTCGATCGTTTAGGAAGGCACGACGGAATGGCGGGATACGGAGACCTTCGCCGACAAACCGAAGCCCTTGCCTACCTTCAAGATGCAATCACAATTAGAACCAGCAGGAAATTAATAGAGTGGTGGCATACAAAGTTATTTGAACTCTCATTTTTCTCCTCCATCCTCTTTATTCTTCCTCTCACCGGATCTCCAACTGACAGGCAACGGCAAGATCGTGGTAGGATCGCCAGCATACAGAGACCCCCACAACTTCTAACTTCTCATTTCGCGCTCTTCATCACAGCATACATAGGCGGTTTATATACCAGGTGCGCTGGTTGAATGAGAAACGGTCTGTTGTCATTGTTATGATGGATGGAGGGGAGCAAGATCCATATGGGACATCTCAGCGGGTTCGCTTCCGTGAAGGCAGAGGATGGTGAGGTTTGGTCTTTTACTGTCACAGCTTTAAAAGCATCATCTTCCAGAAAACTCTATTAATGTGAATTATGATGGCTTTGTTGCAGATGTTATTAGAGTTGGCTATGAGCATCTCCGGGATGGTGGAACGGTCAGATTTTAGGCGATAGAAAAATTTGGTGCAATACACCGATCTAAGATTGCTATTGCTTAGGACCAAAACCTTATTTTTGGCGAGATGATAGTCTAGTTATGAGTGTGACGCCATGCTCCCTATCATTTTCTCAAACGTAAATGGAAGATCACGTTCGTCATATAGACTGCAATGTAATGAGATATTAATCAGAATGTCTTATAGAATGGTTCATATGTATGCTATGTTCAATACACGTCAACTTATTTCTTATAGAATCATCGTCATTATCCTTGTCCCAATGATGCATGTTGATTGTTACTATCCTAGATTTCTAATTAGATCCCTTTACAGCATATTGAAGCTACATTTACAAAAGAGAAAAAGGCTAGGTGTGGAAAGGTTTCCACTTCCATAGAAATTAGAATATCATAATTCACTTATCTTGTTTCATCAGTCACTAATATAAAGAGTTGAACTACCAATCAGATGAGTCTAGAAGCAATTATATGGAGCAATTTTTGTTTCAACTGTCAGATTTGTAGTCGTTAAAGTTCTAGTGTAGACATCAATACTGCGTCTGTTTGAATAGTCTTTTATATACCAAAAGTTGCAAATCAGCTGTTTACAAAACACACAAATCAAACAGTTAAACATCTTATCTAAAACAGGGGTAGAATGATCATTTATCCATAATTAGCCGTTTTCCAAACTCATAAACCAAACAGACAGACAACTTATTCGGATCAGCTGCTTATCACTAGCTTATCAAGATAAACAGCTTATCTGGATAAGTTGGATGAGCTGCAGCTGCCCCAAACAAACCCTTAATCAAGCATTGCATATATTTTTGTTTTCTAGCTAAAGCAATAATACCAATGAGAACAAAATCTTCATCATCTCCTAGTTATTCTATTAGCTCATTTTCTGATAAAAAACTAACATGCTCTTCTTGTCTTTCCAACTAGGTAGTGAATTGAATTGTCGAATGCTTGCATTGATAGAGTGAGTACCAGGTTGGTCATTTACATAATATATCATATAAATCACCTCCACTTTCATCGTCTTTATTATCTTCTTGCACTGTCATTTATGAGTGAAGCTTCCAATGAATGTCAGGTTTAAACTATAGGACAAAGATTCCTCAATTACATAACTTTGATTGAGATTGATTTCTTCCTTAGGAGAAGTTGATTGATGATGGGATTTCTTGGAAGATTCTTCAAGGTTTTGACCACCATGACTTCCATCAATTTGAGATTTCTTCTTCACAACCCAATCTTGATATATGACGAATCTTTGGAATCTACCTTAGCTGACAAAATATTTTATGTCAATCAATTGTACTGTTATAATTCAGGACTCAAATGGTAGAAAGTTTTTGGGGAACATACGAGCTGTGATTATGATCATAATATAATAGTTTCATTTGGTGGAAACCACCGTGTCAGAGTGCTCTGGTCGTAACGAAAATTTTGTGGCTTCTTTTGGTGGCAAAACCATGTGGATAAAAAACTCGGGTCACATTCTTTCTATCATACAATTGCTTTGATTGTGAATATATTGATACTCTCGATATATCATTCGTTTTTTGTGAGGGGAGGGGAGCATCTTTTATCAATAGTTTGTTGGGGGGAGGGGAGCAACTTTTATCAATAGTTAATATGGTTCTTAGAGCAGAGTGACGACTCATGATATGACAGGATGTAGAAATAGTTGAGGTTTATATATTTACAGGTGACATTGCTATAATGCGAGGACATTATTATGATGACATTGCTATGATTACATTATTATGAACGTGCTTATGGTTACATGCACATGACTATATATGTTTTATTCAGCAGTCATAGTTTTTTATGCTACCTTTTTCTTTTCATGTTTTATACGATTCTAACATATTTTGACTTGTGTGTAGATATGTAAAGTTTCATTTCAGTATGCACCTTTCTTATCCGTGTATAAAATTTTATTTTAGCCTTGATTATTTTACTATACTCTTTGTTGCTTCCTCTATTTTTTTTTCTTTTAGGAAGGGGCAAGGAGCACCGGGCCGTGTAGCCAGGTAATTTTTACACCTATAGTTTTGAGAGTTTGTACAGTTTTTTTGGTGTGTATTTTTTTTATATTGAATTTAACAATTCTATATAGTTTATATGTTTTGATGATATAATTTTTCATGCTTTTGAGTATGTATATGAATGAATTATGAAATACAATATATCACGTATGTTTGCGACAATTTAACTAAACTAATTCATCACACATTTGTTATTTGTTTTGTAAGTCAAGGCAAGTGTTGGTAAGAATTTATTTTTGTTGAATTGTCTGTCTTTGTCACACCTTAACCGACTCCACCTAAAGTGGAGTCAGTTGGGGTGTAACATCGGGGGCATGGCTTTTGATGCAGCGAACCAGTAAAGAAGAGGAAATCGATTCTAGTTTGTGGGGTAGGGCAAAGTGAATTGGATCACATGTGAAATAGAAAGAAAGCGGCGAAGGCATCGCCTCTACCATGTTGAACGACGAGGGAGTAGCAGTGAAGGTGATGAGGGCTTCGACTATGTTGTGCGGATTTCGAACTGGTGAAAGAGAAAGAATGGAGTTCAGAGGTCCTCACACGCCCAACTATATCGCTCTCTTCATTGTGTCTAAAGAGATGAAAAGACTTGTGTGCGATAGAGAAAGGATGGGTCATACAGCTTCTCTGTCTTGTGCGATTTGGAGGCGAGGAAGTGTAAAGGCTACGACAATCGAGAGGAAGAACGAAAGTGAGGGCTTAAGAGAAGTCGTTTGAACAAGAACAGTGGATACATATGAGGAAGGAACAACAGAGACTTGCGGCTTTATCGTGCACAATGACGAGCGAGAGGGCTTCGGTGTGAAAAGGAGAGAAACTGAGAGGAATTATGATTGCGAAGGATGATCGAGTGAGGGGAACTGTCCAACTAAGGGTGCATTTGGAGCGGCAGTGTGGTGCTGCACCACATTTTTTTGTTTGTCAAAATTACATTTTTTTCTGTGTTCTCAAAAAATTGCAGCTAAAAGCTGTGTTTTCCCATTATACCTGCTATCTGTGATGCATGCTAGAAAGTTGCGGTCTGACTTTTTCAGAAAAAAATCAATTGTAATAGCCACCGTAAGTTGCGTGACAATCACAGCTTTAACTAATCTGATAGAACTGTATTGAAGCGCTTGACAGAAACCATGTGGATGCACGAGTTTCCAACATTGAGAAGGTCGCATACATTGGACAGTGTGGATCACCCACACAAAATGTGATGGTTGTATGTGACTTCAACATGTGTTTTATATTTATGATGGCTGGTTAGGAAGGTAGTGCGCATAATAATCGTATTTTTGTTTTTGCGATAAAAAATCAAAGATGTGGCACCCACCTTCAGGTTCGTAAAGATATCAACCACAATCGTTTTTCTTTAATTTATTACTAATTATGGTATTTGGAACAGGTAAATATTACTAGGTCGATGTTGGATATCTTTTATAGATGGGGTATCTGAAGCTATTTCCAGATATGAATTATCACATTTGTGATTTCGAAAGAACTAGCAGTGTTGCTCGTGGCAGGAAGAAAATGTTTACAAAAGACACTCCTTACGTGGCGTAATTGAAAGAACGTTTCGAGTGTGGAAGAAGAAATGAGTCTTACTGTGTGATATGCCGACGTATTAATTTTCAAAATATGTGCAGATTGTAGTGGTCATGATGGCGCTCTACATCTACATTCAACGACATCATTCTCGAGCTGATATAGACTTTAGCATGGCTTACGATGACCACTAACAGGTCCTACCATAAGCTTTTTGAATATCATGTAGGACAAACTATACCACAACTAGAAGTGAAATCACAAGAAGGCTACACCCAAGATGATGGTGTCGCGGAAATAACTGATTTGAGAGAGCGATTTATAGACGGTATTGTTGGATGTTGATTAGACGACTCTTGTTTATTTTATAAAGTCTATGTTTATTTTATGTCATTTGTATTATTGATATTTTATATATTAAAAGTTTTATGTTGTTTGTAATTATTTTTTCTCCTTTTTTTATTCATTTCGTACTTTTTTTGTGATTTTGTGAGGTTCATTATGAGACGTTCGCCCTTGTGGGTTCTACTGGATGGCCTAGTAGTCGCTGCTGGTTAGTCTCACATGTGAAATCTTGATAAAGACAGTCAAGTTCCTCTTTTCTTTCGGTACTGGGGTTTCTGAGGTACTTCTGGATGATCTGTTTAGTCAATGTTGGTGTCACATGTGAAATTATGATAAAGGCAACAAAGTTCCTTTGTTCTTTTTGATGCTTGGATTTTAGATACTTCTGGGCGACCTTTTTTTGGTGATATACATATATGGCACACAAGTTTGGTATTAAGTGAGTTAAAGTCAACCAAGAACCATTATTTTATAAGATTTATTGTCTTCTTGTTATGCAGGTTCGATGGGGTTTGAGTACTTAGCTTTTTGAGACCTCGCGCTCGCACAAACCGTAATTGATTACTGTTTTTGTCAATTTATAAAGTGCATGTTTATTTTATGTTCCATTTATTATTGATGTTTTAGATATTATAAGTTTTATGTTATTTGTAATTGTTCTCTCTGTTTTCGATTCCTTTCTGTTTTTTTTTCTTTTTGTGAGTTGTGAGGTCCATAATGAGACTTTCGACCTTATGGGTTCTCCTGGATGGTATGTTAGTCGTTGTTGGTTGGTGTCATATGTGATGCATATGTGACACACGAGATTGATATTAGGTGAGCTACAGACAACCAAGAACCTTTATTTTACAAGGTCTATCGTCTTCTTATAGTGACAGATTTGTTGGTTGGGTATATTGAGTTTTCTGAGACTTCGAGCTTGCAGAAAACTATAATTAATTACTTCTCTTAAGAATTTCAACTTTTATTATGTCTAATGGATAGTCTTTTGAATCATTCAGGAAAGATGTGTTTCATGATTTCAGGGACCTCCCGACGAGTGTTCTGCCACTGTGGAATACAAACTTCTCTATTGACATCACGTCGGGCACATAGCTATGAGAGAAAGTTTTACAGGTGTCTGCAGTGGGCAGACAGTCCAGAGAAGTGTGATTTCTTCCGGTGGACAGACAATCTAGCGGATTTCACTGTCGATAGTGATCAGGATTGGATGGTATCCTTAGAGTACGACGTAACTTGTGACATACACCGTCTGGATTTTAATATTAATATTATCATATTTTTAGTTGTAATTTTAATTTTTTTCTTTTTTTTAGTGCACTTAATACTTACTGTTATGTGAGGTGCGTATTATATTTATTTTGTTGTTCTGAAGTGTTTTTTTTTCTCAATTTTTGATATAATGTTATGACAGTTCTGTTGCAAACAACATTACTCACAGAACCAGAATGATTATTTATCCAAAAACAGCTAGAAAACAATTGTCTTCCAACATCACAAACTAAACAGTCAGCAGCTTACCCTGATCAGCTGCTTATCAACAGCTTATTAATAACTTGTAACTGCCCCAAATAGACCCTAAATAGAGGCCGGTGTGGAGGGAATTAAAAGCTGAACCAGAATGATTATTTATCCAGAAACAGCTGGAAAACAATTGTCTTCCAACATCACAAACTAAACAGTCAGCAGCTTACCTTGATCAGCTTCTTATCAACAGCTTATTAATAACTTGTAACTGCCCCAAATAGACCCTAAATAGAGGTCGGTGGAGGGAATTAAAAGCTGAACCAGAATGATTATTTATCCAGAAATAGCTGGAAAACAATTGTCTTCCAACATCACAAACTAAACAGTCAGCAGCTTACCTTGATCAACAGCTTATTAATAACTTGTAACTGCCCCAAATAGACCATAAATAGAGGCCGGAAAAAATATTACATTAGTGCTACGCACTTAGAGGAACGTGCGTAGCCAATAAAATCACGCCACGATATCCCGCGCGAGGCAGAAAAAAAAAACGGCGCAGTAACACGGGGAATATTCCCCCCCGTGTTATTCATGTGTTATTGTGTGTTATTCATGTGTTATTGTATCCTAAGAATATTCCTGGTGTTATAATAACATGAATAACACATGAATAACACATGAATAACACACAATAACACAAGAATAACACAGGAGAGAATATTCCACCGTGTTACTGCGCCGTTTTTTTCTCTGTCGGCAATATTTCTCGTGTTATTCAAGTGTTATTCAAGTGTTATTATGTGTTATTCATGTGTTATTGTATCCTGAGAATATTCTTGGTGTTATAATAACACAATAACACATCAATAACAAATAACACACAATAACACATGAATAACACACAATAACACATGAATAACACGGGGGGGAATATTCCCCGTGTTACTGTGCCGTTTTTTTTTTCTGCGTCGCGCGGGATATCGTGGCGTGATTTTATTGGCTACGCAGGTTCCTCTACGTGCGTAGTACTGATGTAATATTTTTTCTATATTCGGTGTGAAGGGAATTAAAAGCTGAACGACTCATAGAATATGTGAAAATTTTGCAATATTGGGAATGGTGAAATCTCGTCACCTATGATTATCATAGCCTCTGAAGTGGAGTAAAGCCATGAGAGAAACTTGGCAATAAGAAATTTACCATTCTGTTATCTCAAAATGTTTGAATCAATTGTATACTGTTGACATTGAAGAAGCTCCCCACTTACCCTGTAGGCTATTGTAGTATTCTTGGATTGGAAGATTATTTGTTATAAAGAAAATAGGTTTGGGTTTTGAGTATATAATATGGATGTATTGCTTTTCTAAAGAATAAGTAGAGCATAAAAACTCTCATATTGCTTTAATCATTACTTAAAATATGATGGTGGAGCAATGAAATTTCATTACTTTTAAACATCCATGTAAAAACTATGTAATAGTATAGTTTTCATTTAGAGAATTTGGTGGTGTCTCTTCAAGTTTGTGGGGGAGAGTTGGATCTAATTTTAACGTCAAAGCTGATAAGAAACTGGAAGCCCTTGAGTAAAGAAGATACTTCTTATTTTTAAAATTGATTTCTGTACTAATTATAGAAGTGTTTTGTGTCAGTAAAAGAAAGTTGAGAATCCATGACTTCATGAAGAAGATGATGCGGAGAAGATTGATGTTTGAAGTCATGCCTTGGTGTGGTCAGAAGAGGGCACGCATGGGTTGAGAGCATCTTGCATGTAAATAAATTCTATGAGTCGTTGGCTGCTGACGAAGATGGCTGTGCAAGTTTGGTTTCAATATGCGTGCACCTAAAGAACGATGTAAGCGGAAGCAGGACGGGCATGAAAAGCTTAGTGTTAAAGGTAAAAGTTAAGAGTAGCTTCACTAGTGCTAGAAAGGTGGTGGGTTCCCAGTTTCAGGTAATTCAGCTGGCTGCGTGACGAGTTTGAGTGCACGAGAGTTGTGCTAACGTCACTCAAGGGTGTAAAAGACTAGAGGCATGAGCGACAAGCAAGAATGGTAGTGTGGATTGCAGGAACGGACTAGGTAGTGTTAGCAGGGCCGTGTGTGTGGGCAAGTGCAAGTAGTAAACAAATAAAAGAGAGTGATATTCCCATTAATGTGACATAAAAATATCTCTCCTACTATGATTTATATAATTTACAATATGATTACCTACATAATTCATCAACAATACTGTTGCAAAATCATCTTCATTTTTGTTGGTTTATTCTTTTGTTAAAAATCAGCTAAACATTAGCAATAACATAAATTCATCGACTATTTTTACTGAACGGTTGTGATTGCATGAAAAATGTTTGTGATTTTTGTTTAACTTCTTTGATCGTCTTACATTATATGTTGGGCAATACTTCTAAATAATCTTCAATTACTTTCAATAGTAAAATAAAAATAAATAAAAAATGCAATTAAGATTCATATTGAGCTCTTGTGAGTCAAAAGTTCAGCTCGTTTGCTAAACAAGCCGAATATAGTTTTTTTTTTTTACAATCTCAGTGGGTCGGTGGAGATATTACTTACTTGCTGAACAAAATGCATCTTACTATGCTATAATAAAGTTGCTGTTAAAATTGGTTAATCTGATGCAATGTAGTATTTACCTGGACTATTAAAGATATTTTACAAGTGCTCTTCTGGTGGCTTACTATGTAAATTTAACAGCACAGAACCAAATTGTGTTATTTGAAAGGACCAATCGCCTACTCACTTATGGTATTAAAAACTTCCAGATAATACTATGAATTAATTTACATGTATTTTTAAGATATAATGTGGATTACGCCTTTCAGTTGCATTTACTACAACTGCATGCCTGTTTTTATTAAAGTTTGTACCAAGTAAGTCTTATGTTGTATTCATTTTTATTTTTATTATTTTGCTGATGTGTTCTATGTTAGACTACAATGCTGGGGGACTAAGGATGCTTTGTAATATTTTGCACTTATTTCAGATGTATGATAAATACAATAATGTGAAGTCTGGCTGCAAAGCTTATCAAGAACAAAGAAGCTCCAAAAGAGCAAAGCCAGGATTCATTGATTTTAATGAAATCAACAACTTGCAGGCAACACAAAACGCCATCTCCAATCATGTTCAATATCAGGTCAATGCCATGGATGGGACTGAGAAATCTATGAATCATACTTCTTGTTTCAATGTCAGAAATAATTTGAGATGCTTCAAGGCAAAAACAGAAGGGAGATATGATAGTAAAGATGGCTACGATCTCCATCGAAATTCTCGGAACTCCAATCAAAATCATTCCGTGTGTAAACCAGATATGGTTATAAATAAAGTGAGTAAAGTGTGAGAAAATCCTCAATTTATATTCTTTATCATCTGTTCTGATCTGCCATTGCTGTGCAGACTTCTAGGAAAGTGAACGGTGTAGAACTGTGGCAGCAACAGTGTGCCGTTAAAGGTTTAGAGAAGCCTGCACGTCAATTACCATTTAAAAGGTGTGTTTTTTATTTTGATCTTCAATTTATTTTATGAACTACTTTTTATCGTATTTTCCTACCATGATTGATATTATGAGATTGATCTTAGTCTAAAATGTGCATTATTCAAACTATGATCAATACTTGGTTTTTCTTGCTAGATTATATCAATCTCCCCCCATTTTCTAATGCTCACAGGATTTAAGAAGGATTTAACCAACAACCGGATCTAATTGCAAAATGGCAACTTTCAATCTTCCCTTTTTCCACCATTTTGCATTATATCGTGGATTTAATAAATTTTGTTGGAAGGCAAATTTATGAGATTTGCACAAATAGAAGCATAAATCTCATGAAGAAATTAAAATGGCACCTTCAAAATATCAGAGATCATTTTGACACTTTTTTTCTTTCAAGGATAATTTTAAAAAAGGAGCATTTACGTAGGTACCACCAAATTCTTTTTAATTTACATATATGACACCTAAATTTTACCTTTTATATTCATACCAAATCTCTCATATGGCATCAAAATCTACTATTTAAAATTTTACAAAGCGAAATACATCTTTTCATTCATAGGCAATGTGGCATATATGTAAAAACTGATTTTTAAGTGTTATATATATATATCTTGAAAGGAATGGTCGGAGGCTATTATGCGAGCCCCAATCATCCCTCATGCGCCTAAGAATTCAAGTACCACACTCTACACTCAGTGGGAATCGAACTCCTGACTAGACGAGACTTACAATTGATAAGTAGATCCCGACCAACTGATCTGAGCACGCAGCACACTTAACATTGCAAGGCTTTACCATGCAGGCATCATTTGGACATGGAATCCAATCTCCAACGAGATGTTTCAGGAGGCACCTCCTCATCCTTGGACTAAGTGAGAAATTATTCACGGGATTCCCAATGAAGCTTTCGGTGACTTCGAAATCCAAGGTGTGTACAGTCAGATGCATCTTACCCCCTTCATGTGCGCCATAGCGCATCAACCAACTAACAATTAACAGATATATATATATGCTGCTTTTGGACAGTTGCAGCACTGTTGTATAGAGGTTCTCTCTCTCTTTTTCTCTGTGTATTTGTGTATGTTGCTTTTATCACATATGTTGATGGATGTTTGGGTGTTTTAGAGTCATGTAAAGGAGTTTACAAACCTTTTGGCTCTTGTAAAATGTTTAGGTGCGTCTCAAATTTGAATTGCTGAATATGGCCCTGTATAATTTGTTTGCCAGTGCAATTGCAAGGAGGAATCTTCAAGCCAAACAATGAAATAATTATAATTATTGTATTTTTATTGTTTTTTAATGCTTGCATTCACATAAACCCTTGATAACTGGAAATGAATATTTAAATTTTGATGTAGTTAAATTCTAAATATTATTTAACATTATAGATAGATTACGGGCCCGTTTTGGGCAGCTTATTTAGTGCAGTAGCGTTTTGAAAACGCACCTGGCCTGTTTGGGTAAACTGCGTTTTAGCAGCTTATGCATTTTCAAAACGCAAAAAACTGTGTTTTCACACTGCACCTATCTAGGTGCGGTGGGAGCTTATTGGCAATGGTCTGGCTTTTCCAAAAAAATAAAAAATTTTAATAATCACTACACATAAGTTATCAGCGGATTATTAATAATCAATTTATCAGCAGATTATTCAATAAGTTACAACAGACCCTCAATCAAATTATTATTTTTTTTATAAACACTTACAAAACTTATTTCATGATTTAAATTTATTAGAAAAAATAGAATCTTAATATTATTTGTTGATAATATAATTTTAAAGGCTACTTTAATATGATTTAAATTTTTAATAATTTTAATTGTATTAATAATTGATGAATAAAAAGGGCCTACAAACACCACAGCCTTACTCTTGCTAAATCTCTTGTTATTAATCATTAAATCACATAAAAATAGCATTTTTAAAGCTTATTATCAATTAATATCAGTTAATAAGAATAAATTAATCTTTAAATAGTTTATTCATTTTAAATTTACTTGATCTTTTATGAAAAACTGTCAACTAATGATTTTTAAACATTTATTAAATCATTATTAAAATGTTTATTAATTAATAATTTATTAAGTTAATCTCATAAAACAACTCTTTTGTGAAGATTAAGGACCACACATAACACTAAATTGATAGAAGAGATGATTACAAATAATTGAAATAAAAAGAAAATTGTATAGAAACACGACATATTATGAGTGAAAGTATGTCGAAAAGAGAACCGAGAAAAATAGACTGAACATTGCACACTGATAATCCTTGCAGTTGGTCATCTGAACGAACTTCATTCAAGGTTAACGAAGTCATATCTCAGCTATATCAACAAAACAACAAAGGGCCTAAGTTGAAGCGAACATCATTTGTATATAGTAGCAATGCCAGCAAACAAAAAACTTTTACATAGCAAATAGGTTGATGTTCCCATGCGGAAAATATATAGTTCAATTCTGTGAAAAAAGTATACATAAATGTTTATAACAGAGGGTAATAGTAAGTTTGACGGGCACAAGAAAAATCTACTAAAAAAAGTTGGAGCCTTTTATACAGGCATCCACAGCAGTAAAAGCTCCAACAAAAAACTATGAAAGCCAACAAAGCGAGGAATTAGCCCCATCATCCATAAAACAACTTCACTAAAATATTTAAATTAATTACATATAATAATTATTAAGAGCGTTTTTGTACTTACTAAACATTTCTTATGTACTTATATGACTAACATTCAGTTGGATATTTACATTTATCACACCTCACCTCGCCCTGGTGTTATAATTCTATGCATGAAAATATGTAGTTCATTTTTAAAAAGATGATGATAATGATATTTTTAGATTTTAGAGTTGTGCATTTACATATGAATGCTCAGATGTTAGATATTAAATACAAAAGAATTATATGGTTGTATGCAATTGCCCGAACACTATTTGCAAAGTAGCGACCAAATATTGCTGCCATCGAAGATAACCTCCATCCACTGTTGTTGTTGTCTTTGTTATATATATATATATATATATATATATATATATATATATATATATATATATATATATATATATATATATATTATGAATTGATCGGACATCTGCTTGTCAGTTGTAAGTCCCCTTCGGTCCGTAGTTCGATTTCTCTCGGTGGATGGTGTGAAACTCGAATTGTTAGGCACATTGAGGATGATCATGGCTCATATAATAGCCTCAGACACTTCTTTTACCATATATATTGATGTCCTTATCCTTTGTTTTGCATGATTTCTTCGTCAAATCTGCAGATCTGCTACTCCTTGATTTAGTAAATATTTGATTTTTAGTCCAAAATAGAGGCAAAATGAGATTTAAGAATCTAGAAGTTTTACACATAACCTATTGGCAGAATACATTATAAAATCCTACAAATATATCACTTAAACAGACCTTTAAAGCTTGACAAACATTCCTCGGGTCTTTGTTAAGGAAACATTATTTGGTCGCTTGCGCATCTTGCATGTTATTGCAAGGTCCTGACTAATATGGATAGAAAAATGTGGAAAAAAAAAACAGTTGGAATAGTTTTGTAAAGAATATGATCTATTTTTGTGTTTAATTTTTCGGGCATTTATATAAATAACACCTAATTTTTGTGTCGCACATCTAGCACTTTTCATATATACATCCTAAATTTTAACATCAAATTCAAAATACCACTAATATTATCTCATAAAAAGAAATACGCATTCTCATGCTATTATTTTTATTTGAATGTGAAACAAAAAAATTAATATAAAAACTTTTAAAAAATCTATATATATATGCGTCGCATACTCAGATCAGTTGGTCGGACATATACTTGACATTTGTAAGTCTTCTCTGGTCTGTGATTCGATTCCCCCCGATGGAGTGTGTGGTATTCAAATTGGTAGGCACATCGAAAATGTTTGGGGCTCGTATAATAGCCTGAGGCTATATATATATATAATTTTTACTTTTCCCCTACTAAGATAAAGAATATGCATTAGGGAGGCTTGGCAGATTTAACTGATTAATTTGAGCTTTTGAACACTTACATGAGCTTACTAGTGCTACTACCTCTTGCAGAGTAACAGAATTAACACCAACTAATTTCAATGGACTCGCCTTTCATTACCAATAATCTATCATACAAAAAGAATATATAAATAAAAAAAATCTTATTATGCATTAGGAATCATATAATCAACATAACTACCCTTTCATATATTTTCTTAAGATTGTGCAACTTCAATTAAATCATATCATTATCCAAACACCCCCCAAATTTCCTAAAAAATAAACTTAATTGTATAGTTCAACAAATTCAAAATCAAACACCCAATAAAAAATCATTAAATAGAACAGAAGTATAAGAAAAAGAGAGCTGAGAAAAAGAAAATAACCTGAAGAACTCGGTAGTCCAGATGCAAACTCTCTGAAGATTTCACAATTGCAATAAACTAAAATTGGACAAATAAAATGAGCAAGATGTACAGAGCCCAAAAGGTATTTTCCATAATGAAAGGTTGAAGTTATATGTATAAAAAAAAGTATAACAGATGAAGAACTATGACAGAATAGAGATCGCTTGGCGAGGCGGCGAAGGAGATTCATGAAATGTTAGAACCAATGGCAAAACAGATGCTTCGAGATCTGATAGTTTCCACTTAGCTCGAGCAGCTCCAATTCATAATTATATACAAAACAAAGCCCAACTTGTATGTGTATAGAATAAAAAAGATGGCCAGCCGCTGAAAACAAAAAATCACACTGAAAATGACTTACTAAAACAAGAATAATAAAAATAATAATAATACTAATATAAATAATAATAATAACAACAATAAAAGGCGTTTACACGCATACCACACAATTCTTATATACTCGACATATGTAATTCCTAAACTAACATCTTCATATTTATAACACACTCAAATCTTCTATCACAAATAAAAATGCCACTATTGCTAATCTTTAAAAAGTGGCATCTTTTTAAGCATAGGAGAAGTGTTATATATATATATATATATATATATATATATATATATATGTCAAAGTTTAGATTGTAGGTATGTAAATACGTAGGAATTGTGGTATGTATGTAAATCTTTCATTGATGTAAAAACTGAGCTTGGAGGATTATGCATTGCAGGCTTGATCAGATAAAAGTTACATGATTAGTTTAACCATTTTCCCAAGCCATGTAATATTTGTCAATTTATTAAATATTATTTATAAGGCTATGTTTTCTTCATCATTCATATTTATCATTAAACTTTTTCTAGTTATAGGTCAGGCTTTAAACACCCTAATTTACGATTGTCATTATCTCTGCTGTCATTGTTCCACTCTTCACAAATTAAAATAAGAGCAGAAGTTCTTGTATCCAAAGAGTGCTGCATTAAACCAAAAGAAAAAAGTGTTTTGCTTTCAAGGTTTCAAGAGACATGACATCGCCTTCTCTTCTCTTTACTCTCTTTATTCGTGCACTCCATATGCTCTTGACACATTTTCTCAAACTTTCCAACAACCTTTGTCATCACATCCAAACTTAAATTGTACAAATATAAAACTTTTTTTGTTTTTGTATTAATCATTTCATTAATTTTTATACTCATCATTATATTTATACCATGAGTTTTCTTCCTCAAACTTTAATAGTCACAACCACTAAACCACTGCTCCTTTATTACAAGTAGTAACTTCCAAATAAAATTTTTTATGACATCAACTTCTCTTCTCTATATTCTCTTTGTTCGTGCACTCCATATGCTCTTGGCACATTTTCTCAAACTTTCCAACAACCTTTGTCAATACATCTGAGCTAAATCGTGAAATTGTACATATATAAGTTTTTTTTTTTTTTGGAATTAATCATTTCACTAATTCTCATATTCATCAATATAGTTACACACAGAGATTTCTTCCTCTAACTTTAATAGTTCCAACAACTAGAGCACCACTCCTTCGTTATAACTTATAACAAACTTAAAAAAATTGTAAGAAAAAAATCATTCAAAATATAGAAAACAAATATAATAATAATAAATGAGTTTTTGATATTAAAATTCTGAAAATAATGTTAAAAATTTGAGTAGGGAAATTTCAATTCATATTCGGAGTCCAAGATTCAAATCAAACGTTAAAATTGGTTGCTAGTATCCTGCCACTTCTTGGCTTCTTGCACAATATCCTGCACAATTATCTCTACAACATGCTTCATAAAATCCTTGATAATTTCTCCACTAAAATCTCCAAACTTCTTAATTATCGTCCATTAGAATTCCATTACTAATCTTTTTAGCCCAGCCTCCCTCCCCTTAGGGCGTTTATTCACTTATTCTCAATCTCTCCTTTCTCTTTACCTGCCTGAATCTATCTTTATACTAGATTCTTTTTTTTTAAAGGTATCAGAAGTCTAACACGATCATTGCTTTTGTTATCATGCACTTCATTAAGATGTCAAATATAAATACATTTTAATCCTTCCACCATGATTAGGTTTACATCCTCTGGTTTAGTTAAAGCAATTGGATTAAGCGTGTTTTTATTTCTAATATTGGAGTTTGCATTTCTTAACACTGCCGTTGCCGGTCCCAAGCCCGGATGCGAAAAGTGGAGGGTTGCGTTAGGTAGTCGACAACCAGCGTAAAACTTGTCGAAAAAATCATGACATGAATC